>VZQC01010049.1:558857-580331 GCA_009823505.1 Rhizomys pruinosus
CCCCCCCCCCAAATTATAAAGGCCTTTTGCCTATAAGTGGGATATATGCAAGGAGAAAGGCAGTAAGTTCCTGTTGTGGAAGACCTGGTGTGAGCATGAAAAATGTTATGAGACATCACTTGCTAGCATACAACTGGCCTCTGAAATGCTAGAGAGTGTTACCAAAGGCCACTAAAGCAATACAGCAAAATATTGGTCTCCCTGAGACAAGCAAGACTCCTCTGTCAATATCAGCTACACTTCAACAGCCTGGAGATACTGTGCAACAGTGGCAGCCAAGTGTCTATATATATCCCAAATCTATTTGGCTATTATCTCTCTCCTTGGAGGAATAACTCACAGTAGATGCCACAAGCTTATGTCCTCTAGTGGTTAGGAGATGTTATAAGCCACAATAAGAACTTGTCACCCTTTATAGAGAAATCACAGTTTACGGATTAGCATACCATCCAAGCATCTGTGTCTATGCTCACAGCTTAGTTTGACATAATAATTGGTACTGCTTAAATGCCTGTACATCCAATAGCTTGTGCTTTGTTAGTATGACTAAAAAGGGTATCACTGGGAAAGCTGTCAATCCATGAAGGGAAACAACCTGAACAGACGAGTCCAAAATGACAACTCCAAAGAAATTAGACTGTTTTCTTCTCACCCACTTGTGCCCCTTTCCCAAAGCCCAGGGAACAAACTGCAGAAGAGGAGGCATGGTAGATTGTAAGGACTGCGGAGAGATAGGGGTGAATCATGAGACTACAGAAATATAGTCTGGACTCCTGATTGATCAATATGCCTGTGCATACAAGCTTCTCCAACTGGACTATGGGAACCTTGGGTTGTTCAAAATTTGGACATAGATATTTGCAAAATGCACCAATTACCTAATTGTATGACATTCTGAATAACATCAATGTTATCTGCAAACTACTGTGTCATTATATTGTAGAATCCCTTAAAAATAAAAAAAAAAAAGAAAAGGGAAAGGTAAAGATGTAGAGTCACTGTTGGGTGTGGTGGTGCAGGCCTTTAATCCTAGCACTTGGGAGGCAGAGGCAGGCAGCTCTTTGTGAGTTCAAGGCCAGCCTGGTCTACAGAGTGAGTTCCAGGACAGCTGGGGCTACAGGGAGACCCTGTCTTGAAAAAGACCAAAAAAAAAAAAAAAAAGATGTAGAGTCATGTGATGTATATCCTTCCCACCTCTTGGAAGCTGTCATCTGGAGATCCAGCAAACCTGGTCAGTCTGTATTCTGAATACTGAAGAAGAGTAAGTTGAGAGGCTTTAGAGATGTCTCAGCAATTTAAGAGCACTGGCTGCTCTTGCAGAGGACCTGGGTTCAAGTCTCAGTACCCAAATGGTAGCTAACAACCTTTTGTAACTCAGGTTCCAGGGAATCCAATGACCTCTTCTGACCTCCATGAGCATTGCACAGCACAGGTGGACCTACATACATGCAAACAATACACTCATACATAGAAAATAAATAAAATATAAAAAGTAACTTGAGCGCTGGAGAGATAGCCTAGCGGTTAAGAGCATCAACTGCTCTTACAGAGGACCCGGGTTCAATCCCCAGCACCCACATGGCAGCTGAGAACCGTCTTTAACTCCAGTTCTAGAACTCCAGTTCCAGGGGAATCCGACACCCTCTTCTGACCTCTGTGGCATTGCATGACACTGATGCACAAACCTGCATGCAGACAGTACATTCATACACATAGAAAACAAATAAATAAAAATTTAAAAAAGTAAGTTGAGAGAAGAATGAGAGAGGCAGAGAGAGAGAGAGAGAGAGAGAGAGAGAGAGAGAGAGAGAGAGAATGAATTGGTAGTATCAAGTATAAAAGCAGTATCTCTAGAAGTCTGAAGTCTGAGTAGCCCTGGGGGCATATCTATCCTCACCTCCAGGCCCAACTTTGAGAAACTAGATTAAGATTGGTCTGGTCAGTAGATGGTGCTTCACAGGTGGAGTCTCAGGCTCTGGCCACAACTCTGGGCTGTCCTTCATGCATCTCCTTGCTAGTGTGCATTGCACCCAGTAAAAACTGTCCAATTTAGCCAGGCATGGTGGCGCACACCTTTAATCCTACCACTTGGGAGGCAGAGGCAGGTGGATCTTTGTGGGTTCAAGGCCAGCCTGGTCTACAGAGTGAGTTCCAGGACAGCTGGGGCTACAGGGAGACCCTGTCTCAAAAAAAAGACAAAAAAAACTGTCCAATTTTCTGCTTGGATATGTGTTCAAGTTCCCCTGCAGATTCTGACTTCCATCCAGTTTCCTCCTCGGTGGATGCCTACTCAAGGACATCTTCTTGCTGCGTGGTAGACTTCTGCTGCTCCAGATTCTGCATTAGTCCTGTGTCGCTTACTCTGAGTTTCCTGAGAGTGCAATTCACAGAGTCAGGGCCTCCAGGCCACCAGTTCAGCAGGGTTTTATTCTTTTTCCTTTCCTTTTTCTTTCTCTTTCTTTCTTTCTTTCTTTCTTTCTTTCTTTCTTTCTTTCTTTCTTTCTTTCTTTCTTTCTTTCTTTCTCTCTTTCTTTCTCTCTCTTTCTTTCTCTTTCTCTTTCTCTCTTTTTCTCTCTTTCTCTCTTTCTTTCTCTCTCTTTCTTTCCCTTTCTCTCTTTCTTTCTTTCTTTCTTTCTTTCTTTCTTTCTTTCTTTCTTTCTTTCTTTCCTTCTTTCTTTCTTTCTCTTTCTCTTTCTTTCTTTCTTTCTTTCTCTCTCTCTTTCTTTCTTTTTCTCTTTCTTCTCTTTCTTTCTTTCTTTCTTTCTTTCTTTCTTTCTTTCTTTCTTTCTTCTTTTATTAACAAGGGTGCTTTCTAAACTGCCCCTCGCAGCTGCCCTACACCAAATCTGCTCCCGTGATTGCTGGGCACTGCACTGCCATACTTCAACTTGCTGAGCCTGTCTTGCTTTTAGACCCAGAGCCCTGCCACTCCGTGTGTCTGTCAGACAACTGGGCATCTGTGTACTCAACTCAGCAGGGGTCTCCCTGAACTGGAGTCCCATACTCTTCAGGCCTCACATAAAGTTTCTTCTATGAATGCCACACAACCTTGTCCAGGATTCTTTCTGTCTCTGCTCTTGAAATGATCTGTTCCTGAAGGTACTGTGCCACCTTTCTCAGCCTGTCTTAAGCCAGGTCACCTCTGAATGATGGCCCTTTTCTCTGTGAGCTGTGAGCTGTGAGCTCCCAAAACTGAGCTAAACCCTCAGGGACAGACTGGATTTTCTCTGTCAAATTCTGTTTTATTTTGGTAGCAAAGCTAGAAATGTTCCAGCACTCACGTGTTCAGATAGCATTTAATCACCTTAATTCCCTGGAGATCCTGGGTATTGTCCACCATCTCCTACCCACATTCCCCTTAATTATTAATTTTATTAATTCTAATGAATGTGTAATTGGATTGATTAGCCTAGGTATCCTAACTATCATGGACTTCCTTTACCATATCTGTCAGCTTTGACTAAATATTTGAAGACTTTTGGGAGGTATGTGGGACTCTATCAAGGCTTGTCCTTTCTTCAATCAACAAATTAATGGTTTTGGTCATAAGAGTAGTTCCTATGTTTAGCTGTAGTGGTGTGTGTTACGGATCGCAGTTGGCTCAGCTGCTTGCAGACAGTCCTTTGGTTAAAACTCTGAAAACAGAATCGCAGCCCACTGTGGTTCATTGGTTATTGACACCATGCTTTGAAATTGTCTCAGGCTCCCTGCTGCAGAACAGGTCTCAGATCCACTGCCATCTTTGATTATGGCTCTTTTCAGATACAAGTCCCTCATCTCTGATTAATTCACCCCCAGCTGATAATCTAGTTTCTATCTTTGAAATTTTTCTTTAAGTCTCTGGTAGTCTACTGCGAGGGATCTTGCTCATTATAATGATAAGAATTCATTAGTTCCATCTTATTTATTTATTTATTTTGGTCTTTTTGAGACAGAATCTCCCTGTTATCCCAGCTGACCTAAAATTTGCTACATAGACCAGGCTGGCCTTGAACTCACAGAGATCCACCTGCCTCTGCTTCCTAAGTGGTCCATTAAAAGCATGCACCATGGGGCTGGAGAGATAAATCAGTGGTTAAGAGCAACAACTGCTCTTGCAGAGGACCCGGGTTTGATTCCCAACACCCACATGGCAGCTGAGAACCATCTTTAACTCCAGTTCCAGGGGAATCCGACACCCTCTTCTGACCTCCGTGGCATTTCACAACATGGGCGCACCAACCTACATGCAGATAGTACACCCATACACATAAAAAATAATAAATTAAAAAAATTATAAAAGCATGCACCACCACACCTAGCTAGTGCAGTCTTATTATCCTATACCAAATTAGAAAAAGCAACTTCTAGCAAATACATTTGATTTCTCTTTAGTAGTACAGTTGTTGAACATTACTGTAGCCATTGTGAGGCATTATTTCATTAGTGAGGACCTAAGCAGAAACAGGCTCTAACAACTATCTGCTTTGCCATAAATAGACAAAAACTTAAGATAGGCTTAGTGTGGTGGTGCATGCCTTTATTCCAAGCACTCAGGAGGCAGAGGCAGGCAGATCTCTGAGATTGAGGTCAGCCTGGTCTACATACCAAGTTCCAAACCATCTGGGGCTGCAGGGAGACCCTGTCTCAAAAAAAGGACAAAAAAAAAAAAAAAAGGAACGAATTAAAAAACAAAAGAACTCCAGGCTTTAATGGACACACTCCAGGCTTTAATGGACACAACAAGTAAAATCAACCTATAATGTGGAGCTGCAGTCTCTGCACCCAGCCATACCTCTGTATCTCCTGTCTCTCTGTGCCCAGCCATACTTCTGTCTCTCCTGTCTGCTTGTCTCTCAAAGTCTCTCTTCCTTCTCTGTCTCCTTTCCCTACCCATACTCCCTTGATAATGTATTGTAACCAAGTTATACTGACATATTTTTATGTGATACAGAGATAGCTTAAAACTATGGAACACAAAGTAGTATAAGTTGAGACCTGAGTTTTCTAGAATTGCCCTAAATTATAATTAATTAATAAATTTCCCTATATGTTTAATTTAAGGAAAATCTTATTTTTTGTGTATGAGTATTTTGCCTGCAGATATGTAGGTGCACTTGCATCATGCAATGCCCATGGAGGCCAGAAGAGGGCATCAGATCCCCCAGAGTGATGGATAGTTGTTAGTTACCATGTGGATGCTGGCAACCAAACCCAGGTCCTCTTGCAAGAGTAACCAGTGCTCTTGACCACTGAGCCACTTCTCCAGCCCCAAATTTAAAAGTAAATTTTAAAGTCTTAAGTTTTCTCCTTAAATCAGATGATTGATGCTATATTCTGTGTTTTGAGAGAAAAAGTAATATTGACTGGGAATCTGAAGAAAGCACTGGATCCCCTGGAACTGGAGTTACAGACAGTCGTTAGCCACCATATATGTGCTGGGAACCAAACCCAGGTCCTCTAGAAGAGCAGCTAATGCTCATAACTGTTGAGAGACAGCCTCAGGACTGAATCTATTTAGAGAAATTTTTAGATGGGTTTTAATGAAACTTTCCAGATAAATGCTTACATATCTACAAAGAAGAACTTTGCTCTAATTTTCTTTTGTTTTCCTAGTATACACTTTATCAGAATTAATCAGCCAATTAACTTCTGGGTTGGGTGTGTATGTGCTGCATGCGTGGGGTCAGAGGATAGCTTGTGGGACATGGTTCTCCCCTTCCACCATGTAGGTTCTCCAGATCAAACTCGGGTCTTCAGTTTTGGCAGCAAATAGTAACTGGCCATATTTCAGAAACTTGTGATGCCTAACTTGGCATGCCTAGATGGCACGCTGTTCTGAGTAGTGTACTGAAATCTTGCACTGTTCCACCCTGTCCTTTCTGGAAATGAGCTGTTCCTTTGTGCATTGGATCCTTGCTTTGTAGGCTACGCATCCGTGGGTTATCTAATCAACTGGTCACACTGCCTCCACAGTCAGGAAGCAGCGTGAGATGACTGCTTGTGCCACGCTAGTTTCCTCTTGTCTGCAGTCTGGCACATAGCCTATGGGATGTTGCTGTCCACATTCATGTGGATCTTCCCATCTCTATTAACCTGGTCTAGATAGTCCCTTACGGATATGTCTGCTTCTTTGGTGGCATATGTATTGTCAATTTTAAGCATCCCAAGTCCACTCTTTGCCAACTTGATCCCCAAACACATCACTTTTAAGGCATAGCCTTCCATCCCTTGTTCTCCTGGGCTCGTGGCCATCTCATAATGCAGAATACATTGAGTCCAACATCAAAAGTCACACTAGCCAATGAAACCTCACAAAGCCCTTTCTTCCCCCTGGTTGTTTATTTACTTGTTTATTGTTGGTGCTAAAACAAGTTGGAACCTTGATATTGATCTATATTTTTTAATGCTTTTATTGATGAATTGTGTATTTCATTCATTATCTTTCAGTCCAATTTAGACACATTCCCCTCTCCCTGCCCCCATCCCACCCCTCTTCATGCCTTCTGCCATACATGTCTCACATCTTTCTCTCAGTCTTTCCAAAGCTTTTCCCTGCAGAGGCTTGTTGTTTTGGACAGAGTTTAACTGTATCATTCAGTCCTTTAATCTAGTCTTTATGTTGTTTTCCCCTTCCCTTTGTATAACTCGTGCAAATGCCTATATGATCATCACATCAAAATTATGACCTCTTGGAATAAACTGTATGTTAATTCCACAATATGTTTAGGAATTCACATTTTCCCCCTTTAATTTTATATTACTCTAAAATATGAATACATACCTTCCACACATATACATTAATTACTGAGTCTGAAAATAAGTGGTAGGTAGATTCTAGAGCCAGTTAAGAGATTTACATTGTAACAACATAGTTGCTTTCAGATAAAAAGAAATATAATAATAATGCTGTTCAGCTTGCTTTTCAACTAGTGATTTGGTGCTAGCATCCACAAATGAGGGAGACCATTCGCCCTTTGTTTTTCTGGGACTGTGTTACTTCGCTCAGCATAATGGCTTTGAGTTCCATCCATTTACCTGCAAAGTTCATGATGTCATCTTTCTTTACTGCTCAATAGTATACTCAATTGTGTAGATGTACCACATTTTTGTCATCCACTCGTCTGTTGAGGGACATCTGGGTTGGGTCCACCTCTTCGATATTGTGAAGAGTGCTGCAATAAACATAGATGTGCATGTATCTTTGTGGTAGGATGAGTCTTGTGGGTATATATCCAGGAGTGGTAAGACTGGATCAGGTGTGGGTATATCCAGGAGTGGTATGACTGGATCAGGTGGTAGGATCATTTTGAGTCTATTAAGGGTTCTCCACACTGCTTTCCACAGTGGCTATATGAGTTTACATTCCCACCAGCAGTGGATGAGTGTTCCCCTTTCCCCACAACCTCTCCAGCATTTAGTGACTTTCATTTTCTTGATCTTAGCCAGTTGTATCAGATCTATATTTTTAAATATTTATTTATTTATTTATTTATTTATTTATTTATTTGCCTGTATGAATGTACTGTCTGCATGTAGGTTTGTGCACCCATGTGTGAGCATACAAATAGAATGGAAAACTTGTGGAAGTCAGTTATCTCCTTCCATTACTATGTGGGTTCTAGGAATTTAACTCAGGTCATCAGGCTTAGTAGTATCTTTACTCACTGGGCCATCTTGCTGGCTACATGGCTTATACCGTAATAACATACTTAATTACTTTTATGTTCAAGTTGTCCTGGCCTTTCGAAGTCCTATCAAGCCAGCTCCTGCATCAGTCAAAGTTGTTTGCACACTCAGGGCAGGGCTTTGCCCCAGTTAATGCTTTCTGAAACACACTGACAGATGTGTGCCTCAGAAATCCCGCAGCCTGTCAGTCCCTGGCTAGGGCTTGCTTCCTGACTTGCAGGCTGCCGTGCCCACCTGGCATTCACATGGGTTTCTGGGAACCTGGGCCATCTCTCCAGCCCTAGCCCCACAGACATGACCACAAGCCAATCTGATGGGAGAAATTCTTCCAATGAGGTTACTCTTCCCAGGTTTGTGAAGTTGACAGTTCAAACAGAGCACTTCCAGAGCCCAAAGCAGAGCGGCAGCTTCTGGATTCTCGGGCTTCATTGTGGTAACTGAGGAAGCCCCTGGCTGTTTGGTGTCCCTTGTCATTTTCTTGGAGTTGGTTCTGACAGCTCAGCCAGGATCTGCCCCTCTGACCGCTGCAGAGAGTTTGCACCCAATTTCTTGTCTGCTCAAACATGCTGGATTCATTTTTGTGTGAAGCAGATTCAGACAAATACTTGGAACTTGAAAAGTTAATTACCTGGTACTGCTGTAAGCCCTGTGGAATCAGAACTTCCCTCTTTTGGGCAGTATGGTGTCCTCAAGGACTAGAAGAGTGTCTGGACAAACTTAGTAAATATCTCTGACACTTGAATAAAATACTAAGTAAGGGGATGGAGAGATGGCCTAGCAGTTAAGAGTATTGACTGCTCTTGCAGAGGACCTGGGTTCGATTCCCAGCACCCACATGGTGGCTGAGAACCATCTTTAGCTCCAGTTCCAGGGGAATCCGACGCCCTCTTCTGATCTCCGCGGCATTGCACAACATGGATGCACCAACCTACATGCAGACAGTACATTCATACACATAAAAATAAATAAATAAATAAATAAAATACTAAGTAAATTTCTGTTTATTATTATCTGTTGCTGCATAATTACACCAAACTTAGTGACATAAAACAGTAAATGTCTATTACTGAAGGTGCAGCAGCTGGGAATAGAGTAAATGGGCAATTCTGGGTTGGGATTACTCACAAGGCTGCACACATCTCAAGCTGACTAGTAGAAGGTTTCCTTCGAGGTTCACTCATGGCTCTTGGCAGGAAGCCTCAGTTCTTTACCGTATAGGTCTCTCCACTGGCTACCTCCGTGTGATCTGGACATGTCAGAAGGCTGCCCCTTTTCCCAGGGTTTCCCTCCAGGAAAGCCCTCCCTCCTCCACAAAATTGATAAATGCAATTTAAACACTTGTACATTGTATCAAAATTTGTAACTTGTATGTCAGTTGAATGGTTGGGCAATACACAGAGAGCACATTCTAGAGATTTCTCCATAGATCCAGAGTGCAATAACACCTGGGTCTCAGGGTTGCAGAATGGATTGTGGTGGTCACATGACTTGCCAGGGAAGGGTGATGCCAAACAGGGTTGCTGGTGGGCATATCTGCTGTTCCCCTCATACCCGGGCAGTTCTACACATCTCAATGATCAAACAGACAGGGCTCAGAGGAGCATTTTCCTGTTCAACACACAGCAGCGCAAAGGTACCACACCCTCAGCAACTTCTCACTGAGGCTGAATTTTCCCCGAGTGGAGTGAGCACTTTTTCCTTTCCCAACGATTCCTGTGTATCTTCCTGTGCTTCCTGCCCCCTCTGAGGAGAGACCACCCATCAGCCCATTTCCAACTTCCAATGTCACCACACAGGCCCTTTTGTAATATTGTTTGTTTCCTTCCTCCTTTTTCTCTCTCCCAGGAATATTAGAGTTGCTGAAGCGAAGCCTCACGTTTAAGCAGTTTTCTGTGGGGAGACAAATCAGCAAGAGAAGAAACTTAAAAAAAAAAAAAAACAGAAATGGAAAAACAAAAAAGATGGACACTCATTGTTTTGCTGCGTAATTTTTCACCTGTCATTTGACGTGCCCAAGAGGATACTCCTCCAGGGTTATATAATAGAACTTTATCAGAAGAGTTTCACATAAACTACAGCCAGAATTTGCCAACACCCTGTGGTAGGTAGTTTTCATTGTTAAGCAACCTAGAATCACCTTCACAGAGAGTCTCAGTGAGGGCTCGGTTACCTTGGGTTGGCGTGAGGGGACATTTATGAGAGATCATGCTAATTAGGTTAATTGATGTGGGAAGACCCAGTCCACTGGACGGCACCAGTCTTTAGGCAGGAAGTCCTGAACTGTGTAGGAGTGGAGAGAGAGCTGGGAGCAAGCAAGCTCTTGTGCATCTCTTTCTTTCAGCTCTTGACTGAGGAGTGTGATGTGAGCAGCTACTTCAAGCTCCTGACATCTTCTCCACCATGAGGGACTGTAACCTAGAACTGTGCGATAAAATGACCCTTTCTCCTTTACATTGGTGTTTGTCAGGATATTTTATCATAGAAACAGAAATGAAAGTAGGAAATGGCCCCTTCTTCTGTCTTGTAGATTTGGGGATGGTGTCTGGTAGTCAGGAAAGGCACTTCCAATGCTCAGTGGTGGAAGTGCTGGTACCATTTTTTTTTTAGGCTGGCATTGAGTTGCAATTTCATTGTGTAGGGCAGAGCTGGGCCACATGAGAGTTGAACGAGATCATCAGATCTGACTTTACTGATGATGTAGCAAGCTAAACACATATTGTTTAAAATACATATGGATTTTGGGGCTGGAGAGATGGCTCAGTGGTTAAGAGCACCAACTGCTCTTGCAGAGGACCCAGTTTCAATTCCCAGCACCCACATGGCAGCTAAGAACTGTTTTTAAGCTGGGCATGGTGGCGCATGACTTTAATCCTAGCACTTGGGAGGCAGAGGTATGCAGATCTCTGTGAGTTCAAGGCCAGCCTGGTCTACAGAGTGAGTTCCAGGCCAGCTGGGGCTATAGGGAGACCCTTCCTCAAAAAAAAAAAAAAAAAAATATATATATATATATATGTGTGTGTGTGGGTGTGTGTGTGTGTGTGTGTTGTGGTGGTGGTGTGGTGTGGTGTGTGTGTGTGTGTGTGTGTGTGTGTATACAGATTTGTAAGGGGGTTACTACAGGAGTCAATCACTTGACAGATCAGGTACCTGGCATACATACAGCTCGTGTTCCATGCCCAGCAGTCTCGTCCCCTAATAATAAAATTAATAAAATACGTACACATTTTGGATTTAAACTTGTCACTTCAGAAGGGATATGATTAAGGGAAAAGGGGACAGAAAAGAGCAGGCTCTGAGTTCCATATCAAGATCTATATCAAGATCAACTACAGATGGTCTCAGTTTTACCCCATCATCTTTTATTTTCCTTATTTTTAAATTTTTTTTATGTGTATGAGTGTACTGTCTGCATGTAAGTTTGTGCACCCATGTCGAACAATGCCTTGGAGGTCAGAAGAGGGTGTCGGATTCCCCTGGAACTGGAGTTAAAGACCGTTCTCAGCCGCCATGTGGGTGCCGGGGATCGAACCCGGGTCCTCTGCAAGAGCAGTCAGCATTCTTAACCCCTAGGCTATCTCTCCAGCCCCCATCTTTTCAAAGTTATTGAGTTTCCTAATACTCCTTCAAACACAGAGCTTCTCATTTGCATAAACACAAATGTGGCAAAACTAGTTACAAAGATAGGAGTTGGTTTTAGGAGGCCAGCATTGTAATACAGATCTGATTTATAGTAGGACAGAGTACTACTTTTTTGTTGAGATTGGGTCTCAAGTATCTCAGGCTGACCTCCGAACTCCCTGTATAGCTGAGATTGATGCTGAAATTCTCATCTTCCTGTCTCTACATCCTCTGTGCTGCGATTATGAGGCTGTGTTACCATGGCCGGTTTCTGCAGTAGTAGGGATCAAAACCAGGGCTTCTGAGTGCTACGGCAAGCTCCCTACCAGCTGAGCTAAGGCAAGCTCCCTACCAGCTGAGCTAAGGCAAGCTCCCTACCAACTGAGCTAAGGCTAGCTCCCTACCAGCTGAGCTAAGGCTAGCTCCCTACCAGCTGAGCTAAGGCTAGCTCCCTACCAGCTGAGTTAAGGCTAGCTCCCTACCAACTGAGCTAAGGCTAGCTCCCTACCAGCTGAGCTAAGGCAAGCTCCCTACCAGCTGAGCTAAGGCAAGCTCCCTACCAGCTGAGCTAAGGCTAGCTCCCTACCAGCTGAGCTAAGGCTAGCTCCCTACCAGCTGAGCTAAGGCTAGCTCCCTACCAGCTGAGCTAAGGCTAGCTCCCTACCAGCTGAGCTAAGGCTAGCTCCCTACCAGCTGAGCTAAGGCACGCTCCCTACCAGCTGAGCTAAGGCTAGCTCCCTACCAACTGAGCTAAGGCAAGCTCCCTTTCAGCTGAGCTAAGGCAAGCTCCCTACCAACTGAGCTAAGGCTAGCTCCCTACCAGCTGAGCTAAGGCTAGCTCCCTACCAGCTGAGCTGCATCCCATCTCCATCCCTGAGACCTTATTTTTACTTAATTTTATTTTTAAAATATTTTATTTATTGTTTTTATTTTGTGTGTATGAGTATATTGCCTACATGTATGTAAACGCACCCCTGTTGTGCAGCGCCCGTAGAAGTCAGAAGAGAGTGTTGGATTTCCCTGGAACTAGAGTTATGAACAGTTGTTAGCCACTATGTGGATGCTAGGAATTGAACCCGGGTCCTCTGCAAGAGTAGCCAGTGCTCTTAATTGCTGAGCCATCTCTCCAGCCCCTTAATTTGAACTTAACCTAAGGCATTCAGCTAAATTGATACATGAACAATAAATAGAGGTTTTGGTTTTATGGGTCAAAATAAGACTAGGTTATGCTACAATGACAAATCTTAAAATCACCATGTCTTATTTGTGGGTCAAGTTGCATGTCTATTGAAAAGTGACAGGGACTTTGCTCTACAGATAATAAGAAAATCAGCTTACTTTGGCTCTACCATTTTGCTCTATAGCCAGCTCAGTAAATGTTTCAAAATACCATGTACCACAGTAGTGGATCAGTATGAGGATCACAAATTAAATCCTGCTCATGGCCCAGTGCCCAAGCCTAGTCATATGGTTCAGTCTATTGAAGAACCACAGAGAGGCATACAAACATGGTCACATCTGTGATATTGCAAACAACCTAGAAATATGTTTAATGAGCTTTTTATTAAAAACTATGAAATGAAGGGAGATGAAATGCCAAGTATGCAGAATTAGGCTTTGATATAAGAATTCTTATAAAATATAGAACTTTTTACAGCTACTCAGGTATAATAAGCATGGGAGAGCTCAACAAAGCATAGATTCATGGTCCCTATCCCTTCAGTATTTTAATGCAGTAAGTCTGCTATGCAGACTAAAAATTCGAATTTTAACAGTCACCTTTGAGGGCTGTCATACAAACAATCTTCATGGTTTGATAAATAAAGTGCATTGCTTGTTTCTGCCTTCTGACAGTAATACTTCAAGGCCTCAGCATGCATGTGTGTATCTGTCTGCCTGTATGTATATGCCCGTGTGTGTATGCATGTGCATTCATGTGATGTTCTATTTTGATGAGTCAGATACGAGAAGCAAAATCTGATACATTTTCCTGGTGGAAATGGATCCCAAACTACAGCTGTGTGTGGAACGGAGCAGCTGGACATGAAAGGGTGAATGAGGTATAGTGCCAGAGGCTGTGTAGGACCCAAGACCATCAGAGAGTTCAGAGGAAGATAGCTGTGAAGACAACGCTGAACAGCCTGATGCCCAGTGCCCTGCTGAATGCAGGGATCAGTTTATCTGGGTCGCCATGCGGTCTACCAGAAAGAGAAGGTATGGGGGGTCCACCATATGGCAAAGGCCTTTTTATGATGTTTTTAAAATGTTTTTTACATTTTTATTTATTTATTCTTTTGAGACAGGGTCTCCCTATAGCCCCAGCTGACCTGGAACTCACCATGTAGAACAGGCTGGCCTTGAACTCACAGAGATCTGCCTACCTCTGCCTCCCGAGTGCTGGGATTAAAGGCGTGCACCACCATGCCCGGCTTAAAGATGGTTCTTAGCCACCGTGTGGGTGCTGGGAATCAAATCCAGGTCCTCTGCAAGAGCTGTCAGTTAAGAGCTCTTAACCGCTGAGCCATCTCTCCAGCCCCAATGATGGTTTTATTTAGCTCCTCTTAACTGAAAAATTAAGACAGGGTTAAGTAAAGGCTAACAAGTTAATATATTTATAATAATTTCTTGAGGAAAGTAGGAGTACAAAAAACAGGTATATTAAGTACATTGATAATTTTTTGCATAAAGCTTACAGCATGTTATTAATGATAACAAATTGAAAATATTCTAGGCGTATGCCAGTTGGGAGCTGATTAAGTGCACCAGGCTTCATCTGTTCAGCAGGAAACGAGTCACCATCTACAGTAGCATCAGAATGTGCAGAAGTGGCAGCAGCATATTTACAGCCTAACGAAAATCCTTGGAACTGGAGAGATGGCTCAGTGGCTAAGAGAAGTGGCTGGCCTTGCAGAAGATCCAGGTTTGGTTCCCAGCACCCACATGGCAGTTAACAACCATCCATAACTCTAGTCCCAGGGATCCTACACTCTTTCTCTCTGGCCTCTCCAAGTGTTGCATGCATGAGTGCACTTAAATGCATGCGGACAAAACATTCATACACATACAATAAAAAATAAATCCTTGTAGCCAGGCTTGGTGGCACACGCCTTTAATCCTAGCACTTGGGAGGCAGAGGCAGGCGAATCTTTGTGAGTTTAAGGCCAGCCTGGTCTACAGAGTGAGTTCCAGGACAACTGGGGCTACAGTGAGACCCAGTCTCGAAAAGGCAAAAAAAAAAAAAAATCCTTGTAACACAGACTAAAATGAATAAAAAAAGATACAGCAAAGAAAACATCACCCAGCTCTGAATCTAGGAACTGTTCCCAGCCTCATACCACAGACTCCAAATACAAAACATCCAGGCTCTGCAAGCAAAAGACAGCTCTGACTTGAAATAACATACTGGGAAGGGATCCACAACTCCCTTTTTGGACCCTGCTGTATAGTGTAGTGATAAGAGGCCAAATTTCTCAAAAACCCTGCTAATAATTTTTGCTTTAGAGAGACAGGAAATAGAAGCCCGAGTTGGCAAGAGAAAGGATCTGGAATGTTCCACATGAGGCCCTTTCTCTCCATGGTAAAGCCAAATAGACAGTCCAAGGCCACAGTGGTGAGAAAGTGCCAGAAACAAACTAGTAGTGATGGTCTCTGCAGACCCAGCAGATGCTGACAGAGCAAGCCCCGTAGAGGAGAGCACAGAATGCAGGATGCCGCTGGGCTGCCTCTGCCTCTGTCTGATCAGCCAGAGCAGGGAGACAAAGCCAGGTCTCCAGCCCACCACCTGCCTACAGAGCACAGCAGGCTCTTCAGTTGTGAGACTGGCTCCAGTTAAGGCTTTCCACAGAATTAGAAACAAAATGAATGTAAATGGAGCTTCCAGCCCTGCCTGCCCACAATTGTACCTCTATCCAGACATCTTTGGGACATCAAATATACATGACACTGCTCCAAGCCATAGCTCATATGTGGTGGGGAAGCTGAAAACCATGTTCAAGAAGACAGGGATGTCAGCACACATGTCCGGAACTTGCACGTCCAACAATGGCTACACAAGAGAGGCAGATGCTGTCCATGCAACAGGCCCCCTGCTCTCCAAGAGAGTCAAAGGAAGAGAGGTGACAAACAGTGGGCAACGAGAGTTCAGAATACAATTCCAGACAATTTAATTTGCTTCAGCAAATTAAAAAAAAAAAAAGACATTCAGTAGTAAAACTTTCAGAAAAAAAAAAAAGACATAAGATCCAAATAACAGAGTGGAGAAGCTTGCTGACCTTGGAGATCCAGGGATTGTGGTATATACAACACTTGGAAGAGACACCTCAGTATCTCTTTAGGAAGACACTACAAATATTTTGCGAGGCTGTGAATACTTTTCAAATCACTATCTTGCAAAGGGTAGATGTAGCGGACAGCGCAGGCGCTCTGAAGCAGGCCCATCCCATCATGCAGCTCTCTTGCCGTCCCTGCAGAATTACCACTGAATCCAGATGTGCTCTTCCTCCACATCACAGCAGTCCTCAGAACAAGCTGACTGACCTCAGCCCTGGGCTCTGGGTTGGTTCAAAAGGTCCACTGTTCAGTGAGTAGCTTTGTCTTGCTGGCTGTAGTCTGTCGAAGACAGCATAGGAAAAAAGTTGGTGCAATTCAGATGAAAGAACGGGAATATTCATTTCATGGTAGGGGCCTATAAAAGGTCTGTCAGTCTAGATTAGCCCGGGAAGCCATCAGGAGAACAAGTGTGAAGACAAAGCTACCAGAGATGGTGGACGGCACGGGCACAAGTGCTGGGACCTTGATAGCACTGTCTAAGGACTTGCTGTTGTGTGATTGTGCCCTGACGTCACAATTTCCTAAATTGTGGGGTTTCCTTTCATTTCTACACATTTCCTTATTGCTTATGGGTTTCTTCCTGCCTTGGACCTTCCCTCCCTCCCTCCCTCCCTCCCTCCTTCCTTCACCTTCCTTCCCTCCTTCCCTCCCTCCCTTCCTTCCTTCTTTCCTTCCTTCCTTCCCTCCTTCCTCCCTTTTTTTTTTTTTTAACAGGAAGTCATCCTTCCACTCTGTTCTTCCTGCCTTGTCACCTAGGTCTTTTTTTTCAATTTTTATTTATTTTTTTATGTTTTTATATGTATGAATGTACTGTCTGCATGTAGGTTTGTGCACCCGTGTCGTGCAATGCCATGGAGATCAGAAGAGGGTGGATTCCCCTGGAACTGGAGTTAAAGACGGTTCTCAGCCGCCATGCGAGTGCTGGGGATCGAACCCAGGTCCTCCGCAAGAGCAGTCAGTGCTCTTAACCGCTAGGCCATCTCTCCATCCCTCCTCCTTTCTTTTTCTTCTTGAGTAAGTCTCACATTGTAGTGCTGGTTTAGAACTCCTTTTTATTTTTCTTGGGGCAGAGTCTCCCCATAGCCCCAGCTGGCCTGGAACTTACTATATAGACCAGGCTGGCCTCAGTTTTACAGAGATATACCTGCTTCTGCCTCCTGAGTGCTGGGATTAAAGCCATATGCCACCATGGCCAACATTGAACTCTTTAAAATAGGTTTCTTTTTTGTTTTAATTTAAAATTACATTTATTTTAAAATTTTATTATTTTCATTTTATGTATATGGATGTATTTTCTGCATGTGTGTCAGTGTAACCATGTTGTGGAATGCCAGCAGAGATCAGAAGAGGATATTGGTTCCCCTGGAACTGGAGTTGAAACAGTTGTTAGCTGCCATGTGGGAATTGAACCTGGGTCCTCTGTAAGAGCAGCCAGCGCTCTTAACTGCTGAGCCATCTCTCCAGCCCCTTATTTAGTTATTTGTGTGCAGTGGTCATGTGGAAATCAATGGACAGTTTTGCAGAAGTCAGCAGTCTCTTTCTACCATGTGGGTGCTGGGGATTAAACTCAGTTTGTCAGGCTTGTCAGCAAACACCTTTATCTGCTGAGCCATCTTGTTCATCCCTGGCGTTGAATTCTCTATCTTCCTGCTTCAGCCTCCCAAGTGCTGGGATTATAGGTGCAGGCCACCACAAAGCCTAGCACTTTGCAATCCTTTTATAGAGAGGATTTTTGGAATTGGCATATATATGTATATAAACATTCATTGATAATTTAATACAAGGAGGTACTTAATGATGCTGAAATATTTCATATGTATTATGAAATTTAAAAAGAAAGTTACAAAGATTATTTTACTTTAACTGGCTGTAAGAGGTAATCTAGTTACAGGCCTCCTACAGTAAACTCATGCAGTCAATCAATAAATGGCATTCCCAACTGTCAAGGAAGAAAAAACAAAGAAATGTATATCAAAATAGTTGCTATTTTAAAAAATATTTTATTTATGTGTATGAGTGTAAAGCCTGCATGTGTGTAAGTGCGCCCCTGAAATGTAATGCCATGGAGGTCAGAAGAGGGTGTCAGAGCATTGCTCCAGCCCAAATTGCTATTATTTTTATTACTAGAGACTATGGATCTAAAATGAATAAAACCCCCAAGCCCTTTGATTTGGATAGCAGGCACTTTCAGTTTCTCATCTGCTTTGAATTTATAATATTTTGCAACTTTTAAAATGGAAGAAAGGCAGGCATGGTGGTGCACAGCTGTAATACCAATACTTAAGCAGAAGAAGGAAGATTGCCACAAGTTCAAGACCAGCCTGGTCTACAAACAGAGTTGCAATCTTGCCAGGATTACACAGTAAGACCCTGCTGCCTCCCTGAACCAACCCAAGCATAATGTGCTGACTCCACAGCTCTCCCGCTGGACCGCTGAAAACCTTTCCCTCTTCTTCTCATGGCAGGAAAGCTTCCTTAGCACTGGTGGTTTTAGGAATATGCTGGTGTCAGCTTCCCCCAAAATCTTCCATCTTAGAGGTAGACAGCCCAGGAAAGGCTATTCAATGGAGTTACTCATTAAGCATCAGAAGTCAGAACAAAAGGTGAGTTTCCATATGCCAGAAACAAATTTTCAATCCCAGATGGCCAAGGCAGCTTGGTCTGTAGCATCTTGCTGTCTCCATCTGTTTATTCCCTACGTATTTTTTTTTTTTTTTTAGATTTTTAAAAAATTCTATTTATTAGCCAGTCATAGTGGCGCATGCCTTTAATCCTAGCACTCAGGAGGCAGAGGCAGGCGGGTCCTTGTGAGTTCAAGGCCAGCCTGGTCTAGAGAGTAAGTTCCAGGCCAACTGGGGCTACAGCGAGACCCTGTCTCAAAAAGACCAAAAAAAAATTTATTTATTTTTTTGTGTGTATGAATGTACTGTCTACATGCAGGTCTGTGTACCCATGTCATGAAATGCCACAGAGGTCAGAAGAGGGCATCAGATTTCCCCTGGAACTGGAGTTAAAGACGGTTCTCAGCTGCCATGTGGGTGCTGGGGATCGAACCTAGGTCCTCTGCAAGAGTAGTTGGCGCTCTTAACTGCTAGGCAATCTCTTCAGCCCTCCCCCCTATGTATTTCTTACTGTTAACATACTATCTGGCAGGTGTTTTAAGCTCACTAAAAGGTTGGTGTGCTGGATAGCTTTAGTGTCAACTTGACACACCTGGGTTGAGGGAGCCTCAATTGGGGAATTGGCTCCATTGGATTGGCCTGTGGCCACATCTGTGGAGTATTGTCTTGATGGCCAAGCAGTGTGGAAGGGCCCAGCCCACAATGAGTGGTGCCCCCCTGGGCAGGTGGTTGTGTATGGTATAAGAAGGCAGGCTGGGTATGAGCCAGAGGAGCGAACAAGCAAGCAAGCCAGTGAACAGCGTTCCTTCATGGCCTGTGCTTCAGCTCCTGCCTCCAGGTTCCTGCCCTGAGTTCCTGCCTTGGGCTCCTTAAGTGATGAACTGTGACCCAGGAGATGTAAGCTGAATAAACCCTTTCCTTCCCAAGTTGGTGTCGGTCAGAGTGTTTTGTCACAGCAATGGAAGACAGACTAGAACAGTTGGTATTACCAAAACTGGTTTAGAGACAAGTCTTAAAGCAGGCTGGTCTTTGGGTCTGGATGATTCCTTCTTGCAGAGCCACCCAGGGGTCCCTGGCTATGGACCAGCATCCTGACTCTTCCCCCAGCTGTCAGTACACCTCACTCCTCCCATAATTGGAACAACTGAAAATGTCTCCAGACATTGCCAATTATTCCCCTGAGACAAAGTCATCGCCCTTTCCCTGCACCCCTCCATCTCAGAGATCCACCTGCCTATATCTCCTGAGTGCTAAGATTAAAGGCATGCACCATCATGCCTGCCTCGTTTTTTTCCTTTCATGTAAATGTTTACATCTTTAATTTTTATGTAGTCAGATATGTGGGATTTTTGTTTTCTTTCTTTTTATGTCTCCCACCCAAAAATTATACAGACATTGTTCTAAGCTTTCTTTTAGTGTTTTAATACTTACAATTTTCTCATTAATGCACCTGAAAATTACTTTGTATGTAGTTTGAGGTGGAGGGGATTCCCCACTACACGGTTCATACTACAGATAATTATGCAGCCCTGTTCAACATAAAAAGCCACCTAGTATCCTTTAAAAATGTAAAGCATGTATATTTTTGTGTTTATTATTTCTAAGCAGATGCTCCTAAGTAGTGTGGATCACCATTTGGATTTTCTGCTCCTCAAAGCATCTAACTGAGAACACCTGACATACATTTATACTCAGCAAAGACATTATGAACTGTCCTAAGAATGCAGGATCAGAAGAGTTCCTATATTTTCATTCCTGGCTACTTCAAGCATTGCTTCTTTCAGCTGGAACTCTGAGACAACATAAGCACTGGATGAGGAGTTCCAAATTAGAACTGACCCCTTACTCTTTTGTTCACAGTTTCAGGCAGTTCATTCCAGCCTGGCAGTAGGACGCTGCAGCTCACATCATAGCTAGCAGGAAGTAGAACCTGAGAATGAGCCAGTACCTTAATTTTTTGTGTTTTAGTGATTTCCTAATGTATGCTAAATATATATCCTTATATTTGTAGGCAAGATCTCTCACCGCTCATCAAGAACCTTCTTTTTGCAGCAATTAGAGACTAGTACATTGTTCCACAACTGGTCAAAACTGGAGAAAGAATTGTCTATGAGATGCCCAGCCGTGACACATCTACAATGCAACCTCTACACCTAAGGCTCGGGGAACACAATGGATCCAACTTAGCAGAACAGGGAACACAGAGAATACTAATGCATCTCTCAGCTGTCCCCAGTGAAGATTCCTCATGCAATGGAGGGTGATTGAGCTGGATAGCTTAGGATCAACTTGACATACCTGGGTTGAGGGAACCTCAATTGGAGAATTACATCCACTGGACTAGCCTGTGGCCGTGTCTGTGGGGTATTGTTGAGTGATGTGGGAGGGCCCAGTCCACTGTAGGCAGAGCCATCCCAGGGCAGGTTGTTCTGTACAGTATAAGAAAGCAAGCTGGGGGCTGGAGAGATGGCTAAGCCATTAAGAGCACTGACTGCTCTTACAGAGGACCCAGGTTCGATTCACAGCACCCACATGGCAACTGTATTAGTCAGGGTTCTCTAAAGAAACAGAAGCAACAGGATGAATATATATAACTATATACAATTTATTGATTTGCTCACGTGACGGAGCTCAACAGTAGCGCCCAACTGGAGAGGCCGGGAATCCAGGGAACTGCTCAGTCCGCAAGGCTGGATGTCTCAGGAGTCCCAGTCTAGTGCTGAAGGCCCGAATGGATTCCAGGAGATCTGCCAGTCTCGGTACACGCTGGGATCCGAAAGGTTGATCACAGCAGCAAGGCAAACTCACCAGATGAGAGAGAGGCAAGCCGCAGGAAGAAGGAAAAGGGACCAGCTCCCGCTGCCGTGGCCTTAAATACTGCCTGCCGGCAGAAGGTAACACCCACATTTGGGGTGGGCCATCCGGGTTGAGGTGGTCCAATCAGAAGACCCTTTTCTCTTATTTGTTCCTTAGTCCAGTCAAGTTGACACCCAGGATTAACCATGACAAGTCCACCCCTTGTCAACTTGACACCCAATAAATAGCCTCTGCTTAAATGTCAATTGCAAACGATGGCAGGGTCATAATTCCACCTAACATGTTATAAGTATCTCATGTGCAATAGCAAAGCATTATATCTTAGAGTAGGTGGTAATGTCCTTGAGAAGAACTTAGTCCTTCAGTATCTAATAACCTAAATATGACAACACTTAACACATATCTCAGTTGCACATTCAAA
>VZQC01010049.1:585919-655925 GCA_009823505.1 Rhizomys pruinosus
AGATCTGCCAGTCTCAGTACACGCTGGGATCCGAAAGGTTGATCACAGCAGCAAGACAAACTCACCAGATGAGAGAGAGGCAAGCCGCAGGAAGAAGGAAAAAGGGACCAGCTCCCGCTGCCGTGGCCTTAAATACTGCCTGCCGGCAGAAGGTAACACCCACATTTGGGGTGGGCCATCCGGGTTGAGGTGGTCCAATCAGAAGACCCTTTTCTCTTATTTGTTCCTTAGTCCAGTCAAGTTGACACCCAGGATTAACCATGACAGCAACTAAGAACTGTCTTTAGTGCTGGGCATGGTGGTGCATGCTTTTAATCCCAGCACTTGGGAGGCAGAGGGAGGAGGATCTCTGTGAGTTCAAGGCCAGCCTGGTCTACAGAGCGAGCTCCAGGCCAGCTGGGACTAAAGGGAGACCCTGTTTCAAAAAAAAAAAAAAAAAAAAAAAAAGGAAGGAAGGAAGGAAGGAAGGAAGGAAGGAAGGAAGGAAGGAAGGAAGGAAGGAAGCAGGTCAAGCATGGACCAGGAGAACAAGCCAGTAAGCAGCATTCCTCCATGGCCTGTGCTTGAGCTTCTGCCTCCAGGTTCCTGCCCTGAGTTCCTACTTTGGGCTCCCTCAGTGATGAACTGTGACCCAAGTTGGCTTTGATCATAGTGTTTTGTCACAGCAATTGAAAGGAAACGGTGATTAACACAAAAAGCCACAGCTGACTAAAATGTAGAGAATAAGAGACTATGGAGTTCATGTCTCTAGATAGGACTCCTACATTAAACCTCTGCTACCCAGGTCTTGGGGACCATTGTGGAGGAGAGGGCGGAAAGACTATAATAGTTAGGGGTAGTAGATGACCACAAGGAACAGAGTTTTCCAGACTTCTGTGAACTTGCTCATATGAACTTATGGCAATAGTGACAGCATGCACAAGAGCCTTGCATGCAAACTCAAACCAGACAGAAACCCAGCATAGAGCCTGATCACTGCTGTTCTTTAAGGGAGAGACACTAGATAGGCTGACCAAATTCCAGTGCATGAACTCACATCAAGGAACATCTGGGGACAGGAACTTGGCTGGATAGGCCTCAACAAATATGACAGAATGCATGAAATCTTGTTGTGGGGGGCTCTAGATGGTACAGCTAGGGGTGGGGTCTAAATATGATCAAGATATATTGTATGAAATGTACAAAAATTCAATAAGATATATATCGAGAAAATTGTTTTATTATTACATTTTTATTTATTTTTGTGTGTGCATGTGGGCCAATGTGTATGTGGAGGTCAGAGGACAACTTGGGGAAGTCACTTCTCTCCTTTCATCATGTGGGTCTGAGAGGTTATAAGCTGAGGTTATCAGATTCGGCAATACGCACCTCTCCCTGCTGAGCTATCTTAAAGTATTCAGTAGGAAGCTGACGTTGAAATGCTCTTCAGTCTTCTTTCCTGTCTACAGTCTTTACTCAAGGCCACTCCAGCTCAGTTCTGCTCTCATTTCTAGGTATCACTTGAATACTTAGAGTTTCTCAAACAGGAATAGATTTTAAAGACCTAAATCTATTATTTATCATACAAAAAAATTCAGAGAATGCCAATAAGCATAAAGAAGAAATTATCACTAAACACCATGTCAACAGTGGAAGATGGCAGTGTTGTCTAATTTTCCTTCTTTTTGCAGTCTGAAAGGAGCCTTGAGAGAAGAGGAGTGTCCTTCTCTGTCTTACCCAATCTCTTTGCCCGCCTGGAAGGATGACAGTCCATGTGGGCAGTTACCATTGGTCAGCTGTTACTGTCAAGATTAAATAAAAAATATAAAATTTTGAAGTCAGTCTAAAGGAAGCAGCTAAACACAGGTGAAAGGAGTTAAAATCTGCCTTAAATCTGAATTTTCTGACTGTGGTCCCTGTCTTGTTCCCAGTCTGAGGAACTTTGCCTTCGTGTTTGCTTATAAGGATGCTTACACTGACCAAAAGGAACTTTATTTTTTTTATTTTTTTCACATAAATTTTTTTACTTTTTTAAACAAATCTAGACCCGAGTTCCTGCCCATTCCCCCATCCCGCCAGAGCTCATGCATTCTGCCAAACATGCTTTTCATCTCTTTCTCAGTCTTTCTCAATATTCTCCATGAGGAAGTTGACTGTTTTGAGCAGAAGTTCACTGTTTCAGTCAGTTCTTTGATGCAATTCTTTCTGTTGTTGTTGTTGTTGTTTCCAACATGCATTACGCCCCACTGCTTTGGACAAAAGCTCAGGGGGCCCTACACAAGAAATACTTACAACTAGGTAATTGGCACTAGCATCCACAGATGAGGGATACCATTCGTCATTTGTTTTTCTGGGACTCTGTTACTTCACTCAGCATGATGTCCTCTAGCTCCAGCCATTTTCCTGCAAAGCTCGTGATGTCGTCTTTCTTTACTGCTGCATAGAATTCCATTGTGTAGATGTACCACATTTTCTCTATCCACTCATCAGTTGAGGGGCATTTGGTTGGTTCCAGCTCCTTGCTATTGTGAAGAGAGCTGCAATAAACATGGCCATGCATGTATCTCTGTGGTGGGGTGAGTCTTCAGGGTACATGCCCAGGAGTGGTATGGCTGGGTCGGGTGGCAAGTTCATTCCAAGGGTTCTCCACACTGCTTTCCATAGTGGCTGTACGAGTTTACATTCCCAACAGCAGTGGATGAGTGTTCCCCTTTCCCCACAACCTCTCCAGCACTTGGTATCATTTGTTTTCTTGATCCTAGCCAGTCTTATTGGAGTAAGATGATATCTTAAAGTGGTTTTGATTTGCATTTCCTTAATGATTAGTGATGTTGAACACTTCTCAAGGTGTTTCTCAGCCATCTCTAATTCCTCACTTGTGAAGTCTCTGTTTGGCTGTTTGCTCCATCTATTGAGTGGGTCATTTGTTTTCTTTCTTTGTTTTTTGAGTAGTTTATATATTCTGGAAATCAATGCTTTGTCAGATGTTTCTGCAGTGAGGGTTTCCTCCACTTCCTTGATTGTTTCTTTTGATGTACAGAAGCTTTTGAGTTTAATGAGATCCCATTTGTCAATTGTCGACCTTAATTCTTGCACAGATGCTGTCTGATTTAGGAAGTCTTTTCCTACACCTATGTCTTGTAGTCTGCTGCCAACTTTTTCTTCTATTGCATTCAGAGTTTGGGGTTTCACATTGAGGTTTTTGAGGTGTGGAGTTGACTTTTGTACAGGGCGACAGGTAGGAGTTTAATTTCATTCTTCTGCAAGTGGTGATCCAGTTTTGCCAACACCACTTGCAGAAGATGCTGTCTTTTCTCCATTGTGGCTTCTTGGCCCACTTGTCCAAATATAAGATGGCTGAAAGTGTATTTGCTCAAGTTTGGAACTTCAGTGTTGTTCCATTGGGCAAACAGGTCTGTGTTGGTGCCAGTATCAGGCTGTTTTTATGACTATAGCCACTTGTAGTATAGTTTGAAGGTCTGGTACAGAGATCCCACCCCTGTGTAGCGCTTGTCACTCAGGGTTGTTTTGGCTATTCAGGATCTTTTTTTAATGGGGTCTTTTGTTTTTCCACTGAATTTAAAAAGATTTTGTGTTCCACCCCTGTGAAGAAACTCTTGGGGATCTTGATTGGAGTTGCGTTAAATCTATACAAGAGTTGCGGGTAGAAATGGACTTTTTCAAAGGGTTAATTTTCCCCAATCCATGAGCAATGGGAGGGTTTTTTCCATCTTTCTGATGTCTTCCTTCAATTTCTTTTTTTAAGGTTTAAAATTTTTAGTGTAGAGATCTTGGTGTCTTTGGTTAGTTTGTTTCCTAGGTAATTTTAATTGTTTTTGAGGCTATTGGAGTGGGAGGTCCTTGAATTTTTCTCCAGTTGTTTGTTCTGGGTGTAAAGAAAGGCCATTTATTTTTTTAAGGTTTTTTTTTTTTTTTTTTTTTTTTTTATTGTTACTTTTTATCATTCCTAGAAGTTTTCTGGTGGAGTTTTTTTAGCATCCTTAAGTAAACAATCATATCATCAGCAAATAGGATTTATGAGTTTCCTCTTTTCCATTAGTACTCTTTTAATATCCTTTTTCTTGCCTTATTGACCTAACAAGGGTTTCAAGCACCATCTTGAGAGGAGGAGTGTTGACAGGGGGCAGCCTTGCGGTGTTCTTACATTTAAAGGGAATGTTCTGTCATTTCCCCATTTAAGGATGAGATTGGCTGTGGGTTTCCTGTATATGGCTTTTGATGTACATTGAGGAATGATCCCATCCAGATACAACTCCTTTCTAGGACTTTAAGCATGAAGGGATGCTGGATGTTTGTCAAAGGCTTTTTCAGCATCAATTGAGATGATGGTGTGGTTTTTGTCTTTGATTCGTTTATGTGTTTGATGATGTTTATTGATTTATTACGTATGTTTGAACCATCCCTGCATCTACTGTATGAACCAACTTGGTCATGATGAATGATCGTCTTGATGTGGGTCTGTAAGCGAATTTGGCCAGTAATCCTGTTTAGAATTTTTGCCTCTGCTGTGTTCATGGGGGAGATGGGTCCTAAGAATTCTCCTTTTTAGTTGGATCTTTGCCTGGTTTTGGTAAGAGAGTAATGCTGGCTTCACAGAGAAGGAATTTGGGAGAATTCCCTCTGATTGGTTACTTCCTAAACAGTTTGATTAATAATGGTTGTAGGTTCTTTTGAAATGTTTTTAGAGAATTCCACCATGAAACCTGTCTGGGCCTGGCTTTTTTTTAGTTGGGAGGCTTCTTTTACGACATCCTCTATTTCTTCATATTTATGGGTCTGGTTTAAGCTGCTGAATCTCTTCTTGGTCGAGCTTCGGTGATTCCCAGGAGTTCAGATATTCAACCATTGCTTCTAAGGTTTTCAAACTGGTAGAATATAGGTTCTTGTAAGAATTCCCATATGAGTTTCTGGATCTTGTCCTTGTCTGTTATGATATTTCCCCTTTTCAGCACGGGGATTGTATTTGGTTGGAGTGGTTCCGTATTTTTTTTTTTAACTGGGCTAGAGGTCTGGCTGTCTTGTTTATTCTTGCAAAGAAACAACTTTTGGCTTTATTGCGTTTTTGTATTTTTTCTTTTTTTCTATTTCATTTGATTTCTGTGTCTGATTTTTTGTTATTTCTTCCTGTCCCTTTGCATTTAGGGTTCATCTGTTACTAACTGCCTCTCAGTTGCTTTTAGCTGTAAGCGGTAGACCATTCACTTGTGCTCGTTCTGTTCTTTCTACATGTAGAGCACCCAGGGCTAATAAACTTCCTCTAGACTGCTTTTCAGGAATCCCATAGGTTTTGTTGTGTTGCTATTGTCATTGTCATTTTCAGTCCCAGGAATGCTTTATTTCCTTTCTTTATCTCTTCTTCCTTGACCCATGATCATTATTCAAGAGTGATTGTTTCAGTCTCTCATGCGTTCTCGTTGGCAGGGGAGCCTATGTCCTCCAGGGTGATCGTTGAGCGTTATTGCGCACTGTGAGTCATGATAGAATGCATGAAAATATTCAAAATCTTTTCTGTATTTGTAGAGGTTTTTCTATTTCTTCGTGTTCCCAGTATGTGGGTCGATTTATGGAGAGTTCCATGGGGTGCATAGAAGCGTGTAGTTCTCTGGTTTTAAGTGGAATGAATTTGGCTAGAGTGTCGTAGAGGTCCATTTGGGTGTATCAATAATCATCAGTTCCAGATGTACGACTGTTTATTCTTTGTCCTCATGTACCTATCCAAAGGACTCAGTATTGTCAGCTATTGGGTATTGGGGTATTGGAATACTCAGTATTGAGTATTGGGATTGAATCTCCTACTATAGAGTGGACTGGGGTTAGTCCCTGTGACTTTGTGGTCCTAGGCAGTACTTCTTTATAAAGTTGGTGTACCAGTATGCATGGGGCAATATAATAATTCATAATTGGGAAATCTTCTTGGTGAATTGTTCCTTTGATAAATAAAAAAAAAAATGTACTGGGTTGGAGAGATGGCCTAAGACGTTAAGAGTGCTAGAACGCTCTTGCAGAGAGACCCGGTTTTGATCCCCAGCAACCCCACATGCGCGGCTGAAAACTGTCTGAAACTCCAATTCACGGACAACCCAGTTCCAGGGGAACCTAACCTCTTCTGAACGCCGCGGCATTGCACGACACGGGTGCACAAACCCTGCACAACAGACATCGTGACATATACACATACCAGAATAAAATCAAATTAAATTTAAAAAATGTAATGGCCTTCTTTGTCTCTTCTGATTTCTTTTACTTTGAAGTCTATTTTGTCTGATATTAAAATAGCAACACCTGCTTTCTTTTTGGTACCATTTGCTTGGAATATTTTTTTCCATCCCTTCACTTTAAGGTGGTGCCTGTCCTTGAAGGTAAGATGTGTTTCTTGTAGACAGCATATCGATGGATTCTGTTTCCTAATCCAATCTCCCAGTCTATGTCTTTTGATTGGGGAATTTAGTCAATTAGTATTTCTACTTCTTTTTGGAGCTTCTCAATCTCTTCTTGTAGCTCTTTGCTTCGCTGGTTGGTTTCCTTGTCTTTTTCAGCATGGGATCTTTTCAGTGTTTCTACTTCCTTCCAGAGCTTGTCATTCTCTCTCTCTAGGTCCTTCTTGAGTTCTTCATTCTCTTTTTTTAGTTCTTTGATTTGTTCTTTATAATCTTGTAGTTCTTTAAATATGTTCCCAATTGTGTTTCTGATGTCTGTGTCCTGGGGCATCCCCAGCGGGATCCCACTGCAGGAGTCTTCCATAGGGTTGGTAAAGCTTGGCGTGGGATTATCCTGCCCCTTTCCAGTGTTGTCTCTTCTTCATGATCCTGGCATATGGGCTTCTCCTTGCCTGTATTCCAATGTGAGTCCTAAATGCCTCTTCACTGTGTTGAAGGCTTGCTTTGCTTGGCTCCTTCAGGTGCCTCTTCATAATCCCAGTTGCGGGGGGGCTCTTACCTTCTGCTGGCCTCAGAAGACCTCAGATCTGGGGAACTTTAATGGGTATGTCCATGAGAGGTGAATATATGTGTGACTATAAGTGATTTTTTTTTACTATAGAAATAATCTCATTTAACCTTACATATTATATACATATATATTGAGTTATCAATGTACTCACAAATACATACAATTATTACATATCCATTAAAAATAAAAAGAAATAAATGAAACAAAAATAAAGACTCAAAACCAAAAAATATAGAGCTGGAGACGTGGCTCAATGGTTAAGAGAACTGGCTGCTCCTTTTCTAAAATATGACACAGTAGTTAAAAGTATCAGGCTTGGGCTGGAGAGATGGCTCAGTGGTTAAGAGCACTGAATGCTCTTGCAGAGGACCCAGGTTCAATTCCCAGCATCCACATGGTGGCTAAGAACTGTGTTTAAGCCACGCGTGGTGGTGCATGCCTTTAATCCTAGCAGAGGCAGAGGCAGGCAGATCTCTGTGAGTTCAAGGCCAGTCTGGTCCACAGAGTGAGTTCCAGGCCAGCTGGGGCTATAGGGAGACCCTATCTAAAAAAAAAAAGTATCAGGCTGGTATAACTTAGCCTTTCTGAACACTTAACAACCATACCAATTTGGCTGAGGGTCTTAAGGAATAACTTTGTTCCTTGCCCTCAGAGGTCAAGTAAGTCCCAGGGGACTATGCATGGGGGCATCTCTTGAAATGTCCTGCAAATGTGAGTCACCAGTCTTCCTATGCAGGGAAGTCTTGAAGATCCACTAATGGGACTTCAGCCAGTGTCCAGTCTATAAAGAGGAAAGTCTGCTCATGCTTCAAAAAGGGAAGCCTGGTCTAGAAAGACCTGACTTTGTCCTCGAGTGGATGGAACTGGTATTTGAAAAGCCAAAATGAGCCAGGGGCTCCCTCCCCTCAAAATGAATGACCCTTGAGGACCATATCTTCAACTGACCTTGAGAAAACAAAAACCATTGTTAATCTGGGCTAACTGTATGGACTTAAACATCCAAAAGGAAATTATAACCAGAAATAAATAAATAGTAAGGCCTGAGAAATTGTACTTCAGGTATAAAACTTGAGAGCTTTGTAAAAAGACAAAAAGTAAAAAAAGAAAAAAAAAGAGCACAGTCATTTTTCCTGTCTTACTGGCAAGTGCAGCTACCCTGTGACTGCCACTGCTTTTGCCATCCTTCAAAGACATGAGACCCAGCTTTTCAACCTTCCAATATGGACTGAAGACTCATGTCCTTCCAAGAATCCTCCAAACCTTCAGTGCCAGATGAGGACTGCTGAGACATCCAACTTGTGGACTGAGCTATTACTGGGGTTTCAGCCTCTTCAGAGTATAGACTGCCATTGTTGGACTACCCAGGCTGTATCACAGAGACCAGTACAGGAAGATCAAGACAGGAGGAGATGCTTACTGGACCTCATTTGGTGACCATGGGAAGGGAAAACCCCAGTGTAGAGCACAAGGGCAGGACTGATGGTGATTTGGGCTTGTCAAGGAGGAGCCTTCAAACATGACATCTTTCAGCCTAATAAAGAAAAAAAATCATAAGCTGAAGATGCTGCAATCTATGATATATGTGTCATGCATATTTTGGAGTGACACATATTGGAAGGAATAACAACAACAAGAACAACAACAAAATCTGGGTCAAAGAATTGACTAAAATGGTGAACTGCTGCTTGAAACAGTAAACTTCTGCATGGAGAATTTTGAGAGAGACTGAGAAAAAGATGAAAAACATGTTCAGCAGAATGCATGAGCTCTGGTGGGGTGGGGGGCAGGGAGGGGGACATGGGTCTAGATTTGATTTGAAATTTTATATGAAATGCACAAAGCTTCAATAAAAAAATTGGCCTTGGAAAAAAAAAAAAAAGAGCACTGGCCGCCCTTGCCGAGGACCCGGACTCAACTCCTGGCAGACTGTAAGCAATTTTATACTTTAAATATTTTTCTCTACCTTGATTTTTAAAATTTATATTGGAGGGTTCTTCTCACTTCTGAACAATCAGATGTGACACGCAACTCTGAAATGTGCTGTCTAGTATTATATACCATGGGGGCACAGCCATCCAGCCAACAACTACTCCCTACTGGCTGACAAGGTATTTCCAATTTTTCAGTATTACAAATGACAGAACTCTGAAAATACATCATATTTACCTTTCAATCTGCATGAGAAATGATGTTTCTTAATGCTTGAAGATAAAGACTGGGGTGAAGTCACACATTTATTAATTTATTTTTGGTCTTGAGGATAGTACTCAAGACCTCCTTGCATGCACTAAGCACACAGTCTCCACTGAGCTGCAGTCCAACTCCATTTTTACTTCTTGTCTTCACATATACTATGGAACTGCCTGAATTCCAGAACTACTTCTGTGTGCAGACACCCACATGTATGTTATCAGAGGTCCAGGCATACTAGGCACTCAGGCAATTTTTTTGTTTTATTTGTGTGTGCATGTTCATGTGTGGGGGAACACCTGTGTGTGTGTGTGTGTGTGTGTGTGTGTGTGCATGAGTGTGTGTGTGTGTGTTTGTGCATGTTTGTGTGTGTCTGTGTGTGTGTTTGTGTGTGTGTTTGTGTGTGTGCGTGTGCATGTGTGTGCGTGTATGTGCACGTGTGTGTCTGTGTGTGTATTTGTGTGTTTATGTGTGGGTTTTTGTGTGTGTGTGTGTGTGTGTGTGTGTGAGCATTGGTACTTATGCATGTATCTGGAGCCTCAAAGTTGATGTTGGGTATCAGCCTTGATCACTTTATTTTTTTAATTTAAAAAAAATTTAATTTTTAAAATTTGTTTTTGCTAGGTGTGGTGATGCAGGCCTTTAATTCCAGTACTCTCAAGTCTGAGGCAGGTTGGATATCTGTGAGTTCAAGGCCAGCCTGATCTACAAATCAAGTTCCAGGCCAGCTGGGGCTACAGGGAGACCCTGTCTCAAAAAAAGGCAAAAATAATTATTTATTTTTATTTTATGCGTATGAGTATATTACTGTCATGTATGTAAGTGCATCTATGTCATGCAATCCCCATGGAGAACAGAAGAGGGTGTCAGATCCCTTGGAATTGCAGTTACAAATGGTTGTAACCCACCATGAGAATCTTAGGAATTGAACCTGGGTCCTCTGTAAAGGCAGCCAGTGCCCTTAACAGCTGAGCCATTTCACCAGGTCCTAAGGCAATAATATTTTTTTTGTTGTTTTTGAGATAGGGTCTCCCTGTAGTTCCAGTTGCCCTGGAACTGGCTATGTAGACCAGGTTGGCCTTGAACTCAGAGATCTGTCTACCGAGTGGTGGGATTAAAGGCATGCACCACTGCACCTGGCCCAAGGCAATATTTTTAAAAGCACTATGACAACCACCTCTCTAGAACTTAAAACTTTAAGTGGCTGTGACTCAGGTGAACAAGATGCATTACCATATGATAAACATTTCTTTTTTCTATTAGACCTCAACTGCTTATACTTGAGAGGAAGTCTTGGACAGGTGAAGAGATCTCAGTGAATTCTGTGTGCTGCTTAGTTAGCGTGGGGCTCCTCTGTCCCCCTGAGGACTGCCTGCTTAGTTGGCGTGGGGCTCCTCTGTCCCCCTGAGGACTGCCTGCTTAGTTAGCATGAGGATCCTCTGTCCCCCTGAGGACTGCCTGCTTAGTTGGTGTGGGGCTCCTCTGTCCCCCTGAGGACTGCCTGCTTGCTTGAGGTTTAAGATAAAAGGGTGCAGATGGCGAGTGCAGTGAGGGTGAATTTGGTTCTCTCTTGCTGTTTTCTACTCTTCCAAGCCCCTGCAGGGCCTGTGTGCTCCCATCTGGCCTTTGTTGGCCTGTGCACAGCTCTGGCTCTGTCTCAGCTGCCACTGACCTCTTGGAGACAGAGAAAACATTTGGCCTTGCTTCCTCTCCAGGTTGGTGTGTGGGACATTACACCGAGGTCCTTCCATCCCCATGGTGCAGCCAGGCATTGCATCTCCACTGCTGTGGCACAGCCTGGGCTTTACGCAGGCATGGAGGGACCTGAGCACATCTCACATATACCCTAAGCATACCAGTGATTTCCCTAAACCTTTGCTTCCACTTGGTCCTGGGCCAGGGAACTGTATTCAGGACCAGTATGTATTTATTAGTGCTAATGGGTTTGGGGCCATCCTCCTGCATGTCTGTGGTCCCAGCATAATTATACATGGTTCTCTTTTTTACTTTGAGTGTTTCAGTTCAGACAGTGAACCAAATGCCAAAGAACTGAGTTCGTTTCATTTCTAACTCTTCTCTTCCAACCTTGAGAATTTGTACATCATTTCAGTTCTGACAACTTGGCTTCTATCATTGCTGCCCTATCTTTCTAATAGTGTTTATGGCACAAAAGCTAATGCTATGATTCTTTCAAGGCAAAGCATTTGATACAAAAAACCCAAGTGTTTGAAGCTTCAAATATTGGGCCCTGAGACAGTTCAGTGGGCAAAGGCACCTGTCAACAATCCTGATGGCCTGAGTTTGTTCTCTGGAACCCACAGGGTAGAAGGAGAGAAATGACTTCTGTATAGCACACACACTATAAATAAATAAATTTAATTTAATAAGTGAAATTCCAAAAATCATTTCCTCTTCTTCCCTGATAAAATAACTTCTGGGAAATATGGGAAGTCCACAGCCTACTCTGACTGCTAAAACTTTGGCAAGGCAGTCACGCATGGATGCATACCTTTAATCCCAGCACTTAAGAAGCAGAGGCAAGTAGATCTCTGTGAGAATAAGGCCAGCCTGGTCTACATATCAAGTTCCAGGCCAACTGAGCCTTCAGAAGACCCTGTCTCAAGAAGACAACTAAACAGAAGACAAAAGTGTACTACAGGTGAAAATAAATAACCACTAATGAAAAACACATTGTGTGGGTGTTAAGAGTTAAGAGATCACTTTGAGGCTTAGAAGATTCCTTGGGGCTTGGGTATTTGAACAGTGTTGAAACTGTTGAAAACTTTGGGGGCTTTTAAAGTTTGACTAAATGCATTATGCTTTGGCCATGAGCCTGTGGGATCCCGGGGTGGATTATGGTGGTTTGAATGAGAATGTGTCCCATTAGACTCCTAATATTTGAATGCTTGGTCCCCAGTTGGTGGTATTATTTGTGGGAGTTTAGGAGGTTACGGCCTTGCTAGATAGAGTGTGTCTCTGGGGTAGGTGTTGGGAGTCTGCAGCACTGACCCACTCCAGCCCACTCTCTGCTTTCTGTTTGCCTTTGGAGGTGGGAGCTCTTAGCCTTCTGCTGTCTCCCACCATGCTTCACCCACCATTATGGACTCTCCCTCTGGAACCATAAGCCAAAATAAACCCTTCTTTCTTTTTTTTTTTTTTTAAAGGCATGCGCCACCACGTCCGGCATTTATTTATTTCTGTATGTGTATGAATGTACTGTCTGCATGCAAGTTTGTGCACCCATGTCGTGCAATGCCGCGGAGGTCAGAAGAGGATGTCGGATTCCCCTGGAACTGGAGTTCTCCTGGAATTGGAGTTACAGACGGTTCTTGGCCCCCATGTGGGTGCTGGGGATCGAACCTGGGTCCTCTGTAAGAGCAGTCGGCGCTCTTAACCAGCTAGGCCATCTCTCCAGCCCAAACCCTTCTTTCTATAAGCTGACTTAGTCAAGGTGCTTTATCATAGCAACAGAAAAGTAACTAGTACAACAGAGAAGTCTCTGTAGCTGCACATAAGTGAATGCACTCTGATCATCCAGGTAGAGGAGCCCCAGGCCTCTCCTGCCCTACCTGTCTTTACCCTTTGCAGAATTCCCATGGTCAGAGAGAAAACCCACTCTGCATGTCAAAGGGAATGAAGGAGATTTTCATTTTGTCTTGCTTTGCTCTGGAGGCACCTCTAAGAGTCTCAGAAAGATTTATCTGTGAGAAATGGGACATGTGGCAGTGGACTGTCACAGGGAAGCTGAATAGGGTGAGGGTAATTCTCTAAACTGCATAGAACTTTGCAAATTGTAAAATCCTAGACTTACCCCCCCCCCCCCACACACACATACTATCTCCTGTTTCCTTCTCTTGACAGACACCTGAGGCTGGTCCAGAGAAATATGAGAAGGAAAAGAAGTCAGGGACAGGCACAGAAGCAAGAACCAAGCTGTGTCACATGCTCACCTTCAAGCAGGTGAGGCGATGGAAAGAGAAAGAGAGAGAGAGAGAGAGAGAGAGAGAGAGAGAGAGAGAGAGAGAGAGGTTTCAGATAAGCAAAGTACCAAGTTATGGAAGTTTTTTATTATAAAATTTTTATTGAAATTTTCAATCAGTCTTAATTGCCTTTATGCCCAATTCTCCATTGGCACCCTCCTGCAGGCCCTGCACACTGCCCCCCACCCCCTTGGGCAAGTGCATACATTCTGTCATTTGTACTAGGGTCCCTGGAGCCAAACTACTCTCCCCACCCACTCCTCAGTGCCAGCTCATCCCCTGAGCTCTAGTCAGCCTATGCAGAGTCCCTTTCCTAAAGAAGGTCAGTTATTCTTCATCCAACTGCAATCAGCTGCCAATATTTCTTCAGCAAGATTGGGTTCTGTTTCTGCAGTTCCGTACTAGGTTTTTTTGTCCTGCCGAGCTTGCATGGGTCTTGTGCATGCTGACACCAATGCTGTGGTTCATATGAACAGGGTCCCAGGAGCTTGTAGGATTATTCTTTTTTTTTTTTTTTTATCTTTTTGAGACAGGGTCTTCATGTAGCCCAGCTGGCCTGGAGCTCACTCTGTAGATGAGGCTGGCCTTGAACTCACAGAGATCCACTGCCTCTGCCTCCCGAGTGCTGGGATTAAAGCCGTGCTCCACTACATCCAGCTAATTAATAAAGCAATTATTTTTCTTCTTAGAGAAGTTCATACAGTGTATTTTGACTTTCCTTCCCCCAGAAGGCACAAACTGCTAAAGTTCTTCATTCAAGAGTGGAGGCTCATTTGACTCCCTTCTCATCCCATGCTGGAGTGTTGCCTGCCTTGATTTTGTATAGCTCTTGTGTAGACAACCACAGCTGTTGTGAGTTCATGAGTGCAGTGGTCTTGTCATGACCAGAAGACACTGTTTTGCTCTAGTCCTTCCTGACTTCTGGCTCTTAATACCTTTCCACACCCTGTTCCATGATGGTCTGTGAGTCTTGGGAGGGAGTCTTGTATAGATGTCACATTTGTAGCTGAGCATGATGGTCTGTGAGTCTTGGGAGGGAGTCTTGTATAGATGTCACATTTGTAGGTGAGCACTCTATAGTAACTTACTCTCTGCACTTTGACCAGCTGTGAATTTCCACATTAAACACCGTCCACTGCACTAAGAAACTGCTCTGATGTGGTCTGAAAACTACACTAATCTCTGGGTAGAGAGATATGAATTAGAATGCACTTTGATGGTATGTCCATTTAACAAAATAATGGTACTAGGTTAACCCCCGGGGCCTATGAGCTCTCCAACCATGGGTCCCAGGTTTATGTTTCCCCCTGTGGAGAGGACCCTAAATCCAATCAAAGTGATTGGTTATTATCCTAACATTCATGACACTATTATACCTGTGGGCATATCTCTAGTCATTATCACTAGTCATTGCCACTCTACTCATTACCAACTTGATTTCTCCATGCGCTATGTCCAATGTTTCTGGTGTCTTCACCAACATACTCTTACCGTCAAGTTATAGGACACCAAGAGAAATGGCAATAGCCTGTGTTGTTATGAGGGTTTCCAGGACACTTGGGGAGGCAGATCATTCAACTGCACGTGGCCCTGTGCTTTTAACTTGGCAATTTATGGCTTCTGAGATCTGTGTTATCAACTTCAATTAAACTTTTATGTGAATATATGCATATATATGTAAAGCTTATAAATAGTAGCTTTCCATATGCCCTTTTCAATCATCTTTAGTTAGTTACCTATAGGTGGGGTTGGGGGGAGTTTTTATCACTGTTTGGATTGTTTGCAGACCAGAAGCAAAGGGAAGAAATGGAAGTATCTGCTGTTTGGAGAGGTGCTGAGAGACCAGGGAATGTATAGTCACCGTGTGGCCTGGGGACACTGTGGGGACAGATGCCAGCACCGCTCTGGTACTGTGACAAAGAAGCTATTGACAGAGACATTGGCAATCCTGAGCCAGAGCAGCAGAGAGCCTCCTTCATAAAGCCTTGTGAAGAGCAAACATAAAAAAGAGGGGCAGGGAGATGAGAAGAGAACATGGCTGAGCTGAGGACATCACAGACGCCAGAATTTGGACGACTTCCAGACCTGGAGGAAGATGCCTAAACCCAGAAGTGCAGGCTATACATGGTGGAGGAAGATGCCTAAACCCGGAAGTGCAGGCTATACATGGTGGAGGTGCAGAGTTCCGTGATAATCAGGGAAAGGACATGTGTTTGTTTTCTTTCCTCAGAAAAATCAAATCTGGTGCGATGTGTAGGAACTTGGTTAACAGGATATTCTGGTCAGTCATTTTTGGAAGGCTGTCTCCAGGTAAAAGCATTTCTCATCTGTGTACTATTTCCCCTACAGAATCTGGGTAAGGAGACAAAGGAGCTAGGGTACGCTAGTCCGCATAATGAGTAGTTCTCTATCCACCACCACTTCCATTCCTTGGCAAGGAAAGAAACTGCAGCACATTCAGAGAATATGCTATGTGCAAGGGGTCTCTCCAGCTAGAACAGGAGCTGGCTGTAAACCACATTCCTCTTCGTTTGAGCCACTCGCTTGTGGTGATAGAGTACCATGGTAAGTTCAGGGACTTTCCTGAGCATTAGCACATTGGCTAATGTTTTCACCATAAAATGAGTTTCTTGGTCAGAATTAACATGGAGTGGGAGATCATGATGGATTAGAAGTCATCAAGTGAGTCCACAGAAAGTGCTAGCCACAGTAAGACCACAGCATACACCCAAACCCGGAGTAAGCATGTATGCCAAAGGGACCACCCCATGGAAGCTGGCCAGTGTACTCAACCTGTCACCTGGCAGCTGGCCCCTGCCCTGGCTTCTCCATGCTGCTGATCTCAGGCATACTCACTCTGTTGGTCAGGTTCAGAACCCAGGAGTCTTCTGCCCCTTCTTCTTTTGCTTCTGTGCTCAGTATCCAGTGTCAGCGAGTCTTGCTTTTACTTTTAAAACAGACCCCAGATCTGACTCTGATTCGAATGACTATTCATCTGTCATACTAATGGAAGCCATGTCTATGCTTACTTTTTTGAAAAAATGAGTTATTTATTTACTGTATATATGAGACTTATATGCTGGGAGAGACAGAGACAGAGAGAGACAAAGAGATACAGAGAGAGAGACAGAGAGGAAAGCAAGAGAATCTACAGGTGTGTTCACATATGTGGAGGCCAGAGGTCAACCTACAGTATCATTCTTCAGGGCCTCTCAACTTTGATTTTTTTTTTTTTGACAGGATCTCCCGGTAGCCCCAGCCTGGAAATTGATATGTAGACCAGGCTGGCCTTGATCTCATAGAGCTCTCCCTGCCTCTGTCTCCTAAGTGCTGGGATTAAAGGCATGTGCCACCACGTCTGGTCAGATTTTTTTTGAGACAGAATCTCTTACAGGTATCTGGAGCTCACCAATTAGGTGAGGCTGGCTGGCCAGCAAGCTCCAGAGATCTCCCGAGCTCCCCTTCCCCAGCGTTGGGGTTACAAACATGCACCACCATGCTGGGTTTTTACATGGGTGATAGAAATTTAACTCAGATCCTCATTCTTTTTTTTAAATTTTATTTATTTATTATGTGTATGAATGTACTGTCTGCATGCAGGTCTGTGCACCCGTGTCATGCAATGCCGCGGAGGTCAGAAAAGGGCATCGGATTCCCCTGGGACTGGAGTCAAAGACGGTTCTCAGCCGCCATGTGGGTGCTGGGGATCGAACCCGGGTCCTCTGCAACAGCAGTTGGCGCTCTTAACCATTAGGCCATCTCTCCAGCCCCAGATCCTCATTCTTTTACGGCAAGCACTTTTCCCACTGAGTGAATTTTACAAGCAAATATTACAAATTTACAAGCAAATGTTACAAACAAATAGATGTCATCAGAAAACAGCAAGTCGCCCACCCACAGTGGGGAGACATTGTTTAGATTTAGTCTTTAAACAATTATTTGGAAAAACCAACTGTAAAGTATTTTCTTGACACAATGAGGAAATTTGAACCAACAATGAGCATTCTGTCTTATTTTCATTTCCTGTTGCTATGATAAAATACTCTGACAAAAGCAGTTTAGGGGAGAAAGGGATTATTTGGCTCACAATTCCAGGTCTATTATTGCATGGAAGTCACAGAGGCTGGAAGCTAAAGCAGCTCGTCTCATTATACCCAAAGGTAACAACAAAGAGCCATAAATGAATGCGTGTGTGCTTGTACTCATCTCGATTTCTCCATCCTCATACACTTCAGAACTCCCTAACTAGGGAACAGTGCCACTCACCGAGGTCCTCCATAGACGAGTCCACAGCCCAATTCACCTAGGCAATCCCTCCCTGAGACTCTCTTCCTTGGTCATTCTAGGTAGTGTCCAGTTGACAAAATTAACCAGAACAGATTCATTAAAGAAAGTTTTAAAGAAGTTGTTGCTTTGTGATAATGGTATTGTAGCTAGGTTTTAAAACTCCTAGAGATGGTGCCGGATGTGGTGCCTTTAGTCCTAGCACTCGGGAGGCAGAGGCAGGCAGATCTTTGTGAGTTCAAGGCCAGCCTGGTTTTCATAGTGAGCTTCAGTCTGGCTGGAACTAAAAGGAGACCCTGTCTCAAAAAGACAAAACAAAAAAACCAAAAACCAAAAAAAACCCTAAAAGATGATGGGGTTTTGGAGATGGTTGCTCAACTACTGATGAATAAGATGCAATATTGCTTGGAATTTGATTTAAGTGTTCTAGGGAAAATGTGTGTGTGTGTGTGTGTGTGTGTGTGTGTGTTATGTACATGTGCAAGGAAAAAAGAAGACAGGCAAAAATGGTAATCATTGTTGAAGTTGGATGAGTGAAAATGGGGGTTTATTATATCTTTCTTCCTATTCGTATATGTATGTGTATGTATGTATGAACAGATGTTAAAATACTCATTAAAAATCTCTTAAAGACCAGGTGTGGTGGCTCATCCAGTCTTAGCACTCTGGAGGCAGAGGCAGGAGTATCACTGCTAGTTCAAGGCCAGCCTGTGAGTCATAGGATGTTTCAAGCCAGCCTGGACTACTTAGTGAATTCTAGGCCATCCTGAGCTGCTTAGTGAGACTCTATCTCTAAAAGAAAGCAAAAACAGAAACAAATAATATAACAAAAAAATCTTAGAGGCTAAGTTCATTACTTTTCTAACATCCATCCAATAGCTTCCCACCATTCGTTGGATGAAATGTAATGGAATAACCCCATAACATTCCATGGCCTGTCATTGAACAGAGCATTTTCAGAATGACTGTGAAGGTTAGATGACTTCATCTATGAAAAGCACTTAGAGAGTGCTTGGCCTGTCCTAAGTTCTCTGTCATTGTCTGCTTTATTTTACTTCTTATGGTGTTGGGGACTGAACTCATGCATTGCTAGGCAAGCACTCTCCAATCAGTGAAGCTTACCTCTAACTTTGCTGTAAATACTAGTTTGATATAACAAAAGATTGATTTGCCGCATTTAAATAAAAAGTAGATGAAAGTGGTATCACATGCCTATCATCTCAGCTCCAGGGAAGCTAAGGCAGAAGGGTTATGAGTTGTAGGTCAGCCTGGGCTAGATAGTACAAACTTATCTCCAAAAATAAAAATAAAGGGCAGGCATGGTGGTGCATGCCTTTAATCCCAGCACTTGGGAGGCAGAAGCAGGAAGATCTCTGTGAGCTCAAGCCCAGCCTGGTCTACATAGAGAACTCCAGGCCAGCTGGGGCTACAGGGAGACCCTGTCTCAAAAAAGGACAAATAAACAAATATTAAAAAAATTCAAAACCAGAACATTTTCAAAACACTTTAAAATAAGACCTTTAAAATTATGTTAATAAAAAGTTATGTCTAAAAAACAAAATTAGAAAATAATTCAATGACAAAAAATAAGCTTTAAACAAATGGTGCTAGAGCAATTGGGTGTCCACAGGTAAAAAGTGAACTGAGCCAGGAGTGGTGGTGTATGCATTTAATCCCAGCACTCAGGAGGAAGAAGCAGGGAGATCTCTGTGAGTTCAGGGCCAGCCTGGTCTACAGAGTTAGCTCCAGGCCAGGTGTGGCTACAGGGAGACCCTGTCTCAAAAAGACTGGACTAAAGAAAATATAAATAAAAAGGAAAAAAAAAAGATAAAAAGAGCTTTTAAAAATGCTTTGTAATGCCAGGTGTGGTGGCGCATGCCTTTAATCTTAGCACTTGGGAGGCAGAGGCAGGTGGATATTTGTGAGTTCAAGGCCAGCCTGGTCTACAGAGCAAATTCCAGAACAGCTGGGGCTACAGGGAGACCCTGTCTCAAAAAGANAAAAAAAAAAAAAAAAAAAGCTTTGTAAAATGTGCTGAGAAAAGACAAGCTATATCTTAAAAGAAAATAATTTACAAATTCAGTAAAGATCTAGTATCTAGAATCTATATGTAACATAACTCAACAGGAAAAAGTGAAATAATCTAATTAAAATATGGGTGAGACATAAGCCATTTTATCCAAAATGTATGTGTAGAAGCTGTGGGCTGAGTTCAGTGGTAAGGTATGTGGTTAGCCCTAAGAGCAATCCCCAGAACCGTACAGGCACATATGTATGCATTTATATGCAAGTGGGCTTGTACACATATGGACAGATAGCAGTGGAAAGGGCCTCCACGTTAACAATCAGGAAACTGCGAGTGAAAAGCACAAACTTCTTTAGATACCAGCAAGATGCTGGAATAGGAAGTGTCTTACTCTCCTTAGCAACCGAGATACTGATTCTAGAGTGATAGCATCAATTCCTTCAGGAGAAATCCAGGAACGAACTAAGACACATGACTACAAAGCAACCTTCATGGAAGTGGAGTAGGAAACGCGTGGCATACACGCTCTCCAGACTTAGTCTGCTCCGATCAGGAGCAAACTTCCAAATCCCAGCATCTCCCTGTGAAAGAGGAGAGAAGACTAAAATACATGTTTGGGATTCAGGCTATTTCTGTAATGCTAAGGCAGAGCAAAGGCAGGAAGGGTCGCCAGCAAGGGAACAGCCAGAGCAGAGGCAAAGGATGGCGTTGTGCCTTCGCTGAAGCGCAGAGTGATCGGGAGAAAGTAACTCACAGCTTCCATGAAAGATAGAGTGGGCTGGCTAGTTGGAGGTCTGCCTGAGGGAAAGCTTCAACCTCACCTATTTTGGGGTGCTCACAGGACCAATACACACTCTAGAGAGCAGAAAGGAGAGCACCTCCAGAGTTCAAGGCTGGAAATTTCCTCGAAAGCCAGCATGTCTCTTCAATGTAGTGCTGAAGTCTTAGTGGACATGAAGGAGAAATAAGATATATCCAAACTGTAAGGAAGAGGTAAGATAATACCTATTCACAGATAACATTATCGTCTATGTATGAACCGCACAAATTACACAGAAAACCTGTTAGAACCATTCCGGTAATTCATAGAATTTATGGGATAGAAAAATCAACATACAAATCAATTTTATGGGCAGGGAACGCACCTCAACAGTACAACACTTACCCAGTGTGGCTGAGGCCTTTGATTGCAGCTTCTCCAGGACAAAAAAAAAAAAACCCACACTTGAAATCAATTGTGTTACTGTACACTAAAATAATCTAAGAAGGATGGGGGCTAGAGAGATGGCCTAGCAGTTAAGAGCGCCGACCACTCTTACAGAGGACCCGGGTTCAATCCCCAGCACCCACATGGTGGCTGAGAACCATCTGAAACTCCAGTTCCAGGGGAATCCAACACCCTCTTCTGACCTCCGCGGCATTGCACGACACAGGTGCACAAACCTACATGCAGACAGTACATTCATACACATACAGAAATAAATAAAATTTTAAAAAATTAAAAAAAATAAAATAATCTAAGAAGGAAATTAAGGGAGGAGGAACAAGAGAGGGTAATGGGGGTGAATCTGATCAAGGATATTATATACATGCATGAAAACATAATGAAATCCATTATTAGTCTGGGAGTATAGAGCAAGGTTACATACTTGCCTAGTACACGCAAGGCTTTTGGTTCTTTCCCCAGCAGCACACGTACTAAAGCACATGGCTTTGTACAATTAACAGTTGCTAATAAAAATGGAAAAAATGAAAAATAAAATCTTGGCAAAAACAAGAATATAAGGCATCATCTTCAACAAATGATGGTAAGAAATCAGGATACCTACATATATAAGGGAAGATGTAAACAAGACCACAGCCCTCACCCTGCACAAAAGTCAATTCAAAGTGGATCAGACACTTCATCTCAAGACTTAAAACTGCTGGGGTAAAACATTGGTGAAACATTTCACTATCAAAGAATAGGCAAAGACTTTCTGAACAGGACTCTGGTAGCACAGGAAATATTCCGAAGAGTTGACAGATGGGATTATATGAGATTAAAAAGTTTCTACAAGGGTTAGCCAACGACATCAGCATGAAGAGACAGCCTATGGGAGAAAAAAAAAAACCTTGCCAACTACACATCAGACAGGGCACTCATATCTAGAATATAGAAGGGATTGCAAAAGGTAAATATTCCAAACCCCCAAACATCAGTCAATAAATGAACTGAATAGACAGTTCTCAAAAGAAGAGCTACAAATGGCCAATAAATATTTGAGAAAGGGCTCAACATCCTTAGCCCTGGGTGAAATGCAAATTAAAACTACTTTTTTTAAAATTTTTTAATTTATTCTTGTATGTGTATTAATGTACCGTCTGCATGCAGGTTTCTGCACCCATGTCAAGCAATGCCGTGGAGGTCAGAAGAGGGTGTCGGATTCCCCTGGAACTGGAGTCAAAGACGGTTCTCAGCCGCCATGTGGGTGCTGGGGATCGAACCAGGGTCCTCTGTAAGAGCAGTCGGTGCTCTTAACCGCTAGGCCAAATTAAAACTACTTTGAGATTTCATCTCACCCCAGTCAGACTGGCTATCATCAAGAAAACAAACAATGGCGGGTGTGGTGGCACACATCTTTAATCCTAGCCCTCAGGAGGCAGAGGCAGGAGGATCTCTGTGAGTTCAAGGCCAGCCTGGTCTACAGAGTGAGTTCCAGAACAGCTGGGGCTACAGAGAAACCCTGTCTCAAAAAGACAAAAACAAAAACAAATAGCAACCAATGCTGGCTACTATGGAGGACAGAGGAAGCCTTGTAACTGGTACAGCTTCCATGGAAGTCAGTGTGCAGGTTCCCCATAAAACTAAAACTAGAGGGTGGTAAGATGGTTCAGAAGCTAAGCCATTGGCCATTGAGCATGACAACCTGAGTCTGATCTCTTGGGCCCACTTTGTGGAAGGAGAGAACTGACTCATGAAAGTTGTCCTCTGACATCTACACGCAGGCTATGGCATACATGCATGAATGCACATGCACACAAATAAAAATAAATAAATGTAAATTTTCATTTAACTTTTGTTCATTTCATACAATATATCTTAAATCATACTTAATAAATGTAATTATTCAAAACCCTAAAAATAGAATTGGCATATGATACAACTATGCGCACCTCAGTATATACCACCCTACATCCAAGGGACTCTTGAGTCAGCTTACCTCAGAGACGCATGCACAGCCATGCTTATTGCTGCATTATTAACAATAGCACTGGATTATTCTGCTATATGTAAAAATGAAATCATGACATTTTCTGGAAAATGGATGGAATTGAAGACCTTTAAGTATAATAGGTCAGACTTAGAAAGACAGCATATTTTTCTCATATGCGATATAGATTTGAGCCTGAGGAGTGGGAAGAGAGAGGCTGAGGGAACTCATGTGGCCTGAAAACAGAGAATGAACTATTGGGGGAATAAGGAGACCAGCCAAGAGTGCGCAAGGGGAATGGGGAGGACCGAGAGGGAGGGGAGCACAAGAACAGAAATAACGGCACATGCGCATGAAAATATAACGAAAACATAACGGCACGTGCACATGAAAATATAACGAAAAATAACGGCACGTGAGCATGAAAAATATAACGAAAATGGGCTGGAGAGATGGCCTAGCAGTTAAGAGCACCAAGCGTTCTTACAGAGGACCTGGGTTCGATCCCCAGCACCCACATGCTGGCCGAGAACCGTCTGAAACTCAATTCCAGGAGAACTCCAGCTCCAGGGGAATCCGACACCCTCTTCTGACCTCCGCGGCATTGCACGACACGGGTGCACAAACCTGCATGCAGACAGTACATTCATACACATACCGAAATAAATAAAATTTAAAAAAAAAGAAAATATAACGAAAAAATAACGGCACGTGCGCATGAAAATATAAAGAAAAACTAACGGCACGTGCGCATGAAAATACAATGAAAAACTAACCGGCACGTGCGCATGAAAATATAAAGAAAAAAATTTTTGGTCTTTTTGACACAGGATCTCCCTTTAGTCCCAGCTGGCCTGAAGCTGGCTCTGTAGACCAGGCTGGCCTTGAACTCACAGAGATCCACCTGCCTCTGCCTCCCGAGTGCTGGGATTAAAGGCGTGCACCACCGTGCTTGGCACTAAAGACAGTTCCTAGCCACCATGTGGGTGCTGGGAATCGAACCCAGGTCCTCTGCAAGAGCAGTCAGTGCTCTTAATGGCTGAGCCATCTCTCCAGCCCAGGAAATTCTGTATACTAATTTGAAGGTTACTTAGTTTAAAATTTGTTGAAGAATTTGATATTGAGGAAAAATTTAAGGAGACAAACATACACTGAAAACTACAAAACATCATTAAATTGAGTATAAAATAAAGAATGGAAAGATAGTCCATATTGACAGATGGGAAGACTTTGTATACTAAAGTGTCTAGTCTTCTCTAGCCCTATCAGATTCCCAGTAACATCTTATCAGAGAAAGAAAAATCAGTCCTTGAAATTCATACTTAACCACTTAAGATCCTAAATATAACTGGTATTCTCTCTCCTTCTCCCCCTCTCTACCTCTTTCCCTTTTCCTTTTCTTTTTAAAGACCCTAGTTCTTGAAACAATCATGAAAAGTAACTGAGCTACAGTGCTTGGAGGCTTCACGTGTCCTGACTTGAAAAAAAAAATCTATGCCTGACAGACCTTGCATTACTATCACAAGGCCAGTCATGTAGACTAATGGCATAAAATAATCACCCACACTTAAAGAGCCAGATGAACTTTGGCAAGAATGTTAAGACTTCCTGACAGGGCCAGAGTCAGCTCTCCAACAAATGGTGCTGGAAAAGGTGAATATACAGAGTAAAGATTAAAACTGCACCCTGGAAAAGGTGACTATACAGAGTAAAGATTAAAACCGCACCCCTACGTCATCCTGAAATTAACTCAGAATGAGTTAAAGATATAAGGTATGACCATAGCTCCAAAACTCCTTAAAGATCTAGGGGAGAGCCATATAATATTATCTTATTTCTTGGATATGACCCCAAAAGCACAAATAACAAAGCAGGAGTAAACAAGTATCTGGCTGAAAAGCTTCTCTGCTCCAAGGGAAGTGACCAGTAAAAGGCAATTTGCAGAATGGGAAAAATATCTGCAAACAATTAGCCTTATAAAGGATAGTATCAAAAATATAATCTATTCAAGAACAAGATGCTGATTGTGATGTTGAGGATAGCCTGATTTAAAAATGAACAATAGACTTGAGTAGTGATTTTGCAAAGGAAACATGCCAGTTGTCCAAAGTAGATGGTCAATAGGTCTAGAAAAATAGTCCTAATAGCACTAATCATCAAGGAAATTTTAAAAATACACATGTGGTGATTCGGTTTTAAATAATTTTAGATTTAATGAGTGTTTGGCCTGCACATATGTAAGTGCACCATTTGGATGCAATGCTTTTGGAGGACGGAACAGGTTACTGGATTCCCCTGAAAATGGAGTTAAGAACAGTTCTTAGCTACCTTGTGGGGTGTTGGGAACCAAACCCAGGCTCTCTGCACAATCGGCCAGTGCTTTTAACTGCTGAGTCACGTCTTCAGCACCCTACTTCATGTTTTAATGATAATTGTGATCCAGGAGAAGACAGAGACTGTTCTTACTTATTTTCATGTCAAAATCTGAATTATGGAAATTAACTTTTTTTTACTGTTCTATTTGGGTAAGTGTAAAGATAATTATGAACATCATTATAGATGTTTATTGCTTAAAACAGACATCTGGACAAAGATGCAATAATATCTGAATATAAATATTAAACTGAGAGTATGTTTGGAAACCAATTTTAGAATTTTTTATTTTTGATTTTGTTATGATGCTGGGATCAAACTCAAAGCCTTGAACATGCTAAGTTCATGCTGCATAGCTGAGCTACACACTTGGCCCTGTGATAGCTTTTCTGCCTGTCAAGGGGTCTATGCCTTTGTTAAGGTGTATATATCTGGTCACCATGAGAGGAGGAAAGACAGAAGTTAATGAAAGGAACAGATCTGAAATGGAAAGGAGAGGACTTGAACTTCTATTTAAGTGTCCACTGTGGTACAAGAAAGGCATCTGCTCTATTTTGGTTCTCCATTGCTGTTACAAAACATTCAGAGCAAATACCAACTTGGGGAAGAAAGGGTTTATTTATCTCACATCTCCTGGGTTGCAGTTCATCACTTAGGGAACCCAAGGTAGGAACTCAGGGCAGGAACCTGGAGGCAGGAGCTGAAGCACAGGCCATGGAGGAATGCTGTTCACTGGCTTGCTCCCCTGACCCATGCTCAGCCCAATTTCTTAGACAGTACACAACAACCTGCCCAGGGTAGCAGCAGCCACAGTGGGCTGGGCCATCCCACAACACTCAGCAATCAAGAAAATACCCCAAAGATATGGCCACAGGCCAGTCAATGGAGGGAGTTCCTTTAGGCTCCTTCAACCCAGGTGTATAAAGTTGACACAGGCCATACAACACAGCATCCATTGATAAACTCCACATCATCATTGATACTTCAGCTTTGTTATTTCCTAGATTTAGATGTGTCTAGATTTAATGTCTCTGGATATGTTTTCAGATTGAGAGAAAAAAATGAAAAATATTTGCTCATAGATTGGGAAACACTCTTGCAATTATGATGTTCTGGGTCCTCTGGCAGCTGAGAGTGTTAGGACTGAGCAGGTGGTGTGTAGTTTGAGGGTCTGCATTACAGAGAGATGTGTGCATCGCCCTGGTGAGCAGCTGGGAGACAGCGAGGTTGACGCAGGGAACTGCCCCCCTCCCCGCTCTGTATTCTTTTTGTATGGTTATTTTTTTTTTCTTGTAAGCTACTTTTACTATGAAAGGCAAGATATTTGAAAACGGGGGCTAGCAAATGGCTCAGTGCTAAATCTTTGCAAATGTGAGGGAACTGAGTTTGAATCCCCAGAATGCACGTAATCCCAGCGCTCCCGCAACAAAACAGGTGGTGGAGACAGATGAAGCCCCAGCAGCTCTTTTCCATTTTAGATTTCTTCCTGATTCTAACCTCTGTCTGCCCTCCCCCAAGGCTGACAGCACCATGTCCTGGGCACTCCAGACCTTAATAACCCCAAATACTTTAGGAAGCCTTACTTTACCTAGAATATAAAAGGAGATGGCACTTGGCATTGTCAGGACTGATTCCTAGGCATGCATGAGAATCTTTGTAAAGAAAGGCTATCCATAAATTACACTCCACATGACAGAATTGTTCTTAATATTAAAAGAGCAATTAAGAAAGTTGGGATATTACAGTTTTGATATTTAAATGCTCATTAATTTTATTTATTATTATTATTATTATTTTTTTGGTCTTTTTGAGACAGGGTCTCCCTGTAGCCCCAGGTGTCCTGGAACTCACTCTGTAGACCAGTCTGGCCTTGAACTCACAGAGATCCACCTGCCTCTGCCTCCCGAGTGCTGGGATTAAAGGTGTGCACCACCACGCCTGGCTTTATTCTTTTTTTTATGTGTATGAGTGTATTGCCTGCATGTAAGTGCACCCATGTTGTGCAATACCTGTGGAGGTCAGAAGAGGGTGTCAGAGCACCTGTAACTGGAGTTACAGACAGATGTTAGTCACCATTTGGGATCTGGGAACCAAACCCAGGACCTCTGCAAGAGCAGCTGGTGCTCTTAACCGCTGAACCACCTCTCCAGCCCCGTAGATGCTCACTAATTTTATGCTTGTCATTCTCTTGTCATATCTTGAGGCCAAACAATGGTTTCTAGGTTCAATGCATATGTGTGGTCTCTGAGAAATTCCATCAGCCCTGGGCCCTGAGCTACAGTGGTTACAGGAACACGATGCTGATGATGCCACCTTAGCTACAGTGGTTACAGGAACATGATGCTGATGATGCCACCTTCTCTGGATGATAAGCAAATACAGCATTTTCTTATCGTACTTTGGTTTTGAGCTCTGAGATCTCTTCAGATGTTTATTGGGCACTTCCCATTCATGGTCCTGCACTCAAATAGAAAAGACGTAAGACTGACAATTACTGAAGAAGGTGTGTGCTGCTTACCCTTAGCAGATAAAAAGAATTCTGCTGCAGGAAATTCAGAGAATTAACAAAGTGGCTAGGTGGATTCAGAGAATAAAGAGATTATTTGGGGCTGTAGTGAGCAGATTCATAAACCTGGCTGGGGCCTGATTATTTGAGTCAGGGAAGGGTAGACAGTAGGGAAAGGGGTGGAGTCATTTAATACATAATACGCAAGATATATCTAAATTTGCAAAATAACCTGTCTTGTAAAACATGAAAAATACACACATATAAAGTTTCACGGGATCTTGTTAAAAATGAAGAATCTAATTCCGGAGGTTTGGGGTATGCCATTTCTAGCCCACTTCTACAAGGTGGAAATGCCACAGGACTTTGCAGCAAGGGGTTAGGAATTCTGGGTGGAAAGAACAGCGTGAGCAAAGGCCCTGAGGCAGGAAAGGATGAAGGAGCTGAGGCAAGGTGGCCAGCTACACCATGCATTGTTCTCCAGCCTCTTTCTATCTTAGCCACCATTTGGAAAGTGCCACCTACTTCAAGGGTGGGTCTCTCCTCTCTCTCTCTCTCTCTCTCTCTAAGCTGAAGCACATCCCACATACTTTGCTCTTCTTCTGGTTACATGACCTTGGTTAGTGGTCAGCAACAAACAGCACCCTCCCACCCCTCTCCGCATGCTGCAACAACAAGGTATATACATTTGAACTTGGAGAGAATGAGAGATATCCTTGAATCATGTCACAAGTCTCCAGTTTGAGGGCTTGTTACAGACATTAGCTTCCTAGCTGTTTACCTGAGGCCCCTAGTAGCCAGGACTCATCTCTTAGCAAGGCATTCTTGAGGTTTCTCAAATTATAATGAGAGAAAAGACTTGAAGAAGAAAAGGAAAAATTTCTCAGCTAGTGAGAGGGATGGTTAGGAAATTTGATGACACTGTTAAAACATGTTTGACTTAGGCTTGTACCTGAGGTTGGTGAAATGGGACACAGCTCAGTTAATTTGGGTCTTATAGGCGAGGTTAAACTTTAAAGAGGAATACTTAATAAGAACATGCTCAGAGCAAGCTGTGAAGTGAAAGAGGTTACTAGTAAAATCGCACACTCAGCATAAGCACAGTCTGAAAACCAAGCTGAGATCCACAAACAACACATACATACGCAGTGATCTAGAAAGATTACACAAAATATTAACAGTGGTCGCTTACAGGCAATAGTATCAAGTTCAACTTTTATATTTGTCTGCATTTGGTGTTTTCCACGTTCTCCTTGATGAACATTCATCACTGAGAGATTGCCAATAGCAGCAAAAGCAAAAGTTTTTTTTTTAAAGGAAAATATGGATGAAGTGTTACGCTGAAGTCAAAAGGAATCCAACCTCTTCTCTCACATTAGTGTGTGATCTTGGTCAATCTCACATTCCAAGCTGTGGCTCAGTCCGTCTGTACATTAACAATGCTAATAGTATAAACAATTGTATCAAATCAAGTCATGAGTGTGTGGCCTGGAACTTGAAAGGAAGAAAGTCTTCACTTTGACATCATAAGGAACTGCCCAATGCTTTCCACTGGAAATACCTCTGTACTCTGTTAAACATGGGGCGTGGACTGCTTTGTCCTTGGCCTTCAGTTTTGCTAACTAACCTTACACAAACCCAACCATATGTATTGTTACCATGGAAACATGGCTTCTCTCAAATGTTGATGGAGTGTCCTGTCCTGAGAGGAGTAGAATTCCACCAGCAGATTAAACAACCTTCACATGTCAAGGCAACGGAATTTTGACCCAAAGAAGAATTTTAGGAACTGCAAGCTCCATGCCAGGACCTGAAATCTTAGTTCCTCCTGCCTCTACCTCGGGCACCGACGCTTTCTTCAATCTCTTCAGTGTTCTTGCTCTAGCACTTGCCCTGTTACATGACATCCTTTCACAAAAGCAGAATGAACCTGTAGTCTTATGCTAGGAGATGCAAACATTCGGGAAATGTCTTGGCTTTCTAATTTGGAATCTAAACACAAGCTGAGGAAAAGATGATGGATGGGATTACATTTGCACCCCAGGATCCAGCTCATCCATGAAGCTTTCACAGGATATAAGAACAAAGTTTTTACCTTTGGTGTGTGTCAGTGCATGTATGTGTGTAGGTGCATATTCGTATATGTGTATATATACATGTCTATGTATATGTGTACATGCATGTATATGCATGTATATGTGGTTAAATGGAGCATACTGGAAAAGGTGTGGACTTAGGAGCCATACCCCTATAGCATTGTTGAAAAAAAACTGTATGAAAGGCACACCTATCCAGAGATTCAAAGCTAGCATCCACATATGAGAGTGAATATGTGCCATTTGTCTTTCTGGCCCTAGGCTCCCTCGCTCAGAATAATTTTTTCTACCTCCAGCTACAAATTTCATAATTCCATTTCTCTTAATAGCTGCATAATATTCCATTGTATAAATGCTCCACACTTAATTGTGCTTCAATTGGAATAGCTTTAGAAGTCAGGAAACCAGCACGGCCCCATATTTTGTGTGTGTGTGTGTGTGTGTGTGTGTGTGTGTGTGTGTGTGTGTTGGGGGAGCTTTTAAGAGAGGGGAGATAGAACACAGGTGGTACGAAGGGGGAAATAAAGAGTAATGGACCAAGGGGGTAGAATGGGTTGGGGTGAGGTTGAGGACAGGATAGAGGAGCTATGGGAATGGATAATGAACACCAAAGACCTTTGAAAAAGCCAAATGGAAACCTACTACTGAAGAGTCTTCCTAAAACATATACACAGACACAGACATAGACATAGAAGAGCTTACCCTATAAAAGGGGACAACGCCTCACGTAGACATCACAGGCTAGCAAATAAAGAGCCAAATGCCAGGAATGGGCTACCTTTTTCAAGTTGTTGGTCAGAGTGGTCCCATAGATCTCCTAATATCACAGGTTGTTTCAGTTGCTCTTGGCTACCCTCGAGACCTCTTTGCTGAAGACACCACATATTTGAGTCATAGACCATGGAGAAAGTAAGCTAATACTGGTGTGGAAGCTTCATCTTTACTGGCTAGCTTTCACAGTGCTGGAAGGTGCTATGCATGCTACTAGGGCAGAAAAGTAGCCATCAATGTTAACCAGCTGTGAACCCTGCAACCACAATAATGACTGGCCTGACAGGTTATGCTCACTGATGCTATACTGGCAGTAATGTTATGGCTGTAGCCAAGCACTTTATGATTGGATTTAAGGCACCCTCTGTAAGACAGAACTCATTCTTAGAACCATTACTGGGGCCAAGAACCCAAGGCTAGCTAGGTCATAGGCTCTAGAGTAGAACCTACTACTATCACTCTGCTAAAGGGACATGGTATTAAACCAACTCCTAAAGATTCATCATTATACCCATAGACAGAACCTCAATTCTCTTCCCTCATCGGTGAAGCTTCTTTTTGCAGTACATGGCCATAGCACAGAGACACAACTGCTCAACATGAAGAAAGTAAGATATTTAAGAATTTTCAGCTCTAAATAAGAGACCTATATCACATCTAAGCTCTGGAATCACTTCAAAAGAAGAGGCAGAAAGATTGTAAGAGCCAGAGGCTGTGGATGACTACAGCCAAAGTGTTTCCAGATGGAACAAGGCAGCTGCACATATGGACTGAGAGTGGCTATGGCTGTGTGGACCATAACCAGCTAGACAGGATCTCAGTACAGAGGGAGGTAGTGGTCAGGAAATCCCACCCCTCACTGAGGAGCCAGTGGCAACTGATGGATATGGAGAAAGGGAGAGTTAGATTTCTTCACGGATGCATGCCCTGAGAGGCTACACTTGTTCCACTGGATGAAACAACCCACGCACATTTGTAGCACTAAGTAGACTCTGTGGGTTTAAACAAAAGAGAAGAGACCGTGTGAAGTTGAGAAGGAAGAGTGGTGGTGGGATTAGGGTAGGAACTGGAGGGAAGAGAGTCGGGGGAATTGGGGTTGAACTTGACCAAAACACAGTATAGCCACCTAGGAAATTCTCAGTCAGTAAAACAAGAAAAAACTGTATGAAAGTCACCCCACACAGTGCCGAGTACACAGTCGGCAGCTATTAAAGTTGATTCCCTTTTTCCTACTTCCATGAGCTGCTGTGAGATTCAATTTTGGAAGAGGCACACATAAAATGAAACCAGAGACTGGAGGGAAATGTTGAGTGAAAACAGGGACAGGGCTGAAGACAAGAGCAGGGTTTACAAAATGAGACAAAGACAAGAGCAGGGTTTACAAAATGAGACAAAGACAAGAGCAGGGTTTACAAAATGAGACAAAGACAAGAGCAGGGTTTACAAAATGAGACAAAGACAAGAGCAGGGTTTACAAAATGAGACAAAGGTTTCCTTTAAAGCTCATCTTGTAGCATAAAGAAGGATTCTGGATAAGTCTCAGCTTGCAGAGCTGCCTTGCTCTAATGGCCCTGTCATGAGACTACTATGAACAGTGACAGGCCACCTTATTAAAAGTACCATCCTCCATGCTATAGGAAGTAAGCATTTCCCACTGGGCATGGTGGTGCACACGTCAGCCCAGCACTTAGGAAGTAGAGGCAGGAGGATCGGAGTTAAGTTCATGTCAGCTACATGGTGAGTTCAAGGCCAGCTTGGGCTACATGAGACCTTGTTTCAACACCACCCTCCTCCTCCTCCTCCTCCTCTTCCTCCTCCTCCTCCTCCAGCAACAACAAAACAAATAAATTTAATGGAGGAAAAAAAAGGATGAAAGATTTCTCATGTATATAAAATATTTCTTGGGGTTGGAGAGATGGCTCAGAGGTTAAGAACACTGTCTGATTTTGCAGAGGACCCAGATTTGAATTCCAGCACCCACATGGTACAACTATCTGTAACTATACTTACAGAGGATCTGATGCCCTCTTCTGACATCTATGTGCATTGCATAACACGGGGGCATTTACATACATGCAGTCAATACACTCATACACACAAAATAAAAATAATACTTTAAAAATACTTATTTGAAATTTCTAGTCATTAAGGAGTTCCAATGCCATTTAGGAAGTGAGCTTTAAGGGTACCATAATTTGTTCAGTCAGATTGGATTATACTGTTTATATTTTTTAAAAATTACAAATTAATCCACAACCAGTTATCTGGTTTAGAATTAGTATTTGGAAAAAAAATTTATTCAAAGGATCAATAAGTAAATCTATATTGTTGATTCAAATCTGAGACTTGATAAAAGGAATTCTTTAAGGTGACTACAGTTCTATGTAAGCCTCACTTTTATCTTCTTTAGTATTCAAGTTCTATCATTTAGCCGATTTTATAGTTTATCAGAAGGAACTCTTACTTAGGTAACCCCACACAGAAGAAAGCTAGAAAAACAAAACAAAACAAAACAAAACAAAACAAAACAAACAAACAAACAAACAAAAAAAAAAAGAAGAAAGCTAGAAAGTGAAGCTTTTGCTTTGCTTTTTGAAAAACTTTATGGAGCTGTAGGGATGGCTCAGCAGTTAAGATCACGGGCTGCTCTTGAAGAAGACCTGGATTGGTTCCCAGCACCCACATGGCAGCTAATAACCACCCATGACTCCAGTTCTAGGGGATCTGGCACCCTCTTCTGAACTCCACGGGCATTGCATGATCTGGGTGCACTTACATACAGGCAGGCAATATATTCATATGTATAACATAAAAAAAATTAAATATTCTCCCCCAAAATAGAAAAGATACTCATACATATAAAAAAACTAAAATAAAAAATATTAGCTGAGTTTGGGGGTGCATGCCTTTAATCCCTAAACAATGGAGGTAGAGGCAGTGGGATCTCTGTGAGATTAAGGCCAACCTAGTTTACATAGCAAATTCCATACCAGCTGGGGCTACAGAGAGATCCTGTTTCAAGATAAATGAATGACTGAATGAATAAATAAATAAGAAAGATAGATAAATAGATAAAATTAAATTCATATATGCTTATGAAAATCAAATCTACTTGCTGAAGTAAAAAGTTAATATGTAGGGCCAGAGAGATAGTTCATCATTTAAAAGCACTGACTGCTTTTATAGAGGACCTGTGTTCAATTCCCAGCAGCCACATGGCAGCTAACAACTGTCCACAACTCCACTTCTGGGAGATCTGATGCCCTCTTCTGACCTCTATGGGCACTGCATAATACTGGTGCACTTGCACACATGCAGGTAGTACATTCATACACATAAAATAAAATAAAAATAATAAATAACATTTTTAAGTTAATATTTAGGGCTGGAGAGATGGCTCAGCAGGAAAGAGCACTGGCTGCTCTTATAGAGGACCAGGTTTCAGTTCCCAGCACCCACAAGTTGGCTCACAATTGTTCTTACCTCCAGTTCCAGGAGCTCTGACGCCCTCTTCTGGCCTCCATTGGCTTTGCACATAATTGTGTATTTCTGTGTTAATCACTATCTGCTTAATAAGGAGACTTTTCTGGTGAGAAATGAGACTCCATTAATCTATGAATATAGTAATAAGTCATTAAGAGACAGTTTAATATAACTATTTACTAAAAAACTAATATTACTATGCATATTTTGAAGCAATACAAATTGGAGGAAACAACAACGACAAAAGAACTGGGACAAAGAACTGACTGAAACAGTAAAGTTTTCCCCCAAACAATAATCTTCTGCTTTTAAAAACTTTAAAACGACTCAGGAAAAGATACAAGACATGTATGGCAAAATGCATGAACTCGGGTGGAGTGGGGGGCATGGAAACGGAAATGAGTCCAAATTGGACTGAGAAATTATGTATGAAATGCACAAAACTTCATTAAAAATATTTTTAAAAACTAATATTAGGCTCTCCCCTATGCTTGCAATCTCTATAGCCTCAGGTAGACAGGCCTGATATCAATGTCAGTTCTGGGGTCCATCTTATGAAGTGGTCCAATTACAGAGCAGTTGGCTACTCCCATGATATTCATGGACATATCTTGCCAGGTCATTGGCTGTAGTTCACAGGATTCACAAACAAGTACTGTTGATGATGACTTTTTCCTTCTAGTAGGGTGCATCTCACCTGCCAGCGCTATGACCACTGGCCAGTAGATATGCGGCTTTGAAGTCAGCAGCAGCCTAATTTCTCCTAGTTTGATGATGAACATTTTTTTGGTCTTTTTGAGACAGGGTCTCCCTGTAGCCCCAGCTGTCCTGGAACTTGCTCTGACTGGCCTTGAACTCACAAAGATCCGCCTGCCTCTGCCTCCCAAGTGCTAGGGTTAAAGGCATGCACCACCACACCTGGCTGATGATGAACATTCTTAATGCATGGGGTTTTCTTCTTTGTGTGTGTATGTGTGTATTCTTGTTAGCGTAGGCTTGTGCATGTGTGCACGTAGGAGAGCACGTACATGTATGTGCATGGATGCAGATGCTGGAGACAAACATTAGGTGTCTTTCTCAGTTGCTTTCCACCTTAGTTTTTTGAGACAGGGTCTCTCACCAAACCTGACTGTCACAGATTCCACTTTGCTAGCCGTGCAATGAGCTTCAAGGATCTGCCTGGCTCTTCCCTTCCTGCAGTGGTGGGTGGACAGGCAGGTGCTGCTGTGCCTGATCTTTAACATGGGTTCCAGGGAGCTGAACTGAGCTCCCCATGCTTGTATAGCAAGCACTTTAGCAACTGAGCCATTTTTCTAGCCCTTAATGCACATGTTTGTGAATGCTAGTGTTTTTCTAGACCGAAGTGAGTAAGGAAGCATGTAAGATAGATAGATTTGTGATGGACATTGCCTAAGTGTTTTTTCAAAGCTGTGCCAATTTGCACTCCAGTCATCAGCATACATAGTGATTAATTTCTCTATTTTTGCCTAATATAAATTTGTAATTTGAACTTTTCCCATTGAATAGATGAATATAAACCAATCTTTAACTCACTGAATTATAGTGGAAAGAAGACTTTATCCAAAAAGGCCCAGCAGTCAATGAAACTGAGCGGAAACCTTACTTACTTACTTACTTACTTACTTTATTTATTTATATTTATTTATTTATATTTTTAACATTTTTATTTTTAAAATATTTTATTTATTATTATTTTTATATGTATAAACATTGCCTGCATATATATATAAGTGCACCTGTGTCTTGCAATGCCTGTGGAGGTCAGAAGAGGGCATCAGATCCCCTGGAAGAGTTTCAGATGGTTGTTTCCCACCATGTGGGTGCTGGAAATCAAACTGGGTCCTCTCCAAGAGCGGCCACTGTTCTTAACTGATGAGCCATCTCTCCATCCCCTCGTTTCTAAATTTTAACAGAAAGTTTTCACCCTTATTATAATCAGGGTTTATAAGATCTTATCTTTTCTCTACATGGTGATTGTGTTAGGGTTCTCTGAAGGAACAGAACTGAGTGTGTGTGTGTGTGTGTGTGTGTGTGTGTGTGTGTATTAAATATATACAAATATATGGATTTTTAGCTTACCGGATAGAGACAGAATAGTCCAACAATGGCTGTAGAGCACTAGAGAGGCTGAACAATCCACTAGTTTCTCAGTCCATGAGGCTGGATGTCTCAGCTGTTCCAATCTGGCACTGAAGGCCTAGAGGATTCCTGCTGGTCTACAGTCTATGTTGGAATCCAAAGAGTTGGTTCCACTGTCAGCGGAGGATTACCACAGTGACAAGATGAACTCCAGGGAGAGAGAAGGCAAGCAGCAAAATGCCGAAGCTCCCTTCTGCCATGACCTTTTATGTGGGCTCCCGTCAGAAGGTGACACCCACATTTAGGGTGTGTTTTCCAGCTTCAAATAATCTGATCCAGAAAGTCTCTGTCATTTCAGTTGATCCCAGATCCAGTCAAGTGGGCAACCTACATTAGCTATCACAGTGTTCCTCTAAAAAAAAAATTTTTTTTGTGGGGGTTCTTTTTGAGACAGGGTTTTCCTATAGCCCCAGCTATCCTGGAATTCACTATGTAGGCCAGGCTAGCCTTGAACTCACAGAGATCCGCCTGCCTCTGCTTCTCAATTGCTGGGAATAAAAGCATGCACCACTACATGCTGTGCCTTTATTATGAACAGAGGGTATATGAAAAAAAAATAAATTTTAATTCCTTTGTTTTCCTTCCTCTTCAATTCTGTTGACTTTGGGAGAATTTATATGCTTAGAGGAAGTTATGTTCTGGCTGCTACCGGCTTGGGAGCCCTGTCATTAGGGTGCAAAATAGACAGTTATCCTCTGTGTGAATTCTGTCCCTACCTGGGAGATGAGCGGTGCAGGCTGTAAGGGCTTAAATCCATACCACAGACTGAAGTCCTAGAGAAGTGACTTGGAAGCACCAAGCTTAGGACAATCTGCAGCTCTTTCACTCTCTCCCGAGTTCTCAAATTGCCAGCCGGCTGCCAGCAGGAACCACAAGTTTCTTTTTTTTTTTTTTTTTTTTTTTTTTTTTTTTTTTTTTTTTTTTTTTTTTTTTTTTTTTTTTTTTTTTTTTTTTTTTTTTTTTTTTTTTTTTTTTTTTTTTTTGTTTTTTTCTTTTTTTTGTTGTTTTTTTTTTGAGGTGTCTGATTTTATTATTTTGATATGTGTTAGTGACGTGTATGTGGTGTCTTGGCATTTGTTGTTGGGTGGTGGGGTGGCTGTAGCTTTTGGGTTTGTCGTGGTAGGGTTGGTGAGTTTTGCGCATGTAGTGGGGGTGGGTAGGTGGAGGATTGGGTGTCGGGAAGTGAGGGGTCGTTCGATTTGGCCCGGTGGTGGAGTTGGAGGGTGGTGACTTTGGGATTTTTGGGTTCGCTGTTGAGCCGCGGGCTAGTTCTGTGTTGTTGTTGTGGTGCACTTGTTTGGTGAGAGCATTTAGCCTCAGGTGTGTTGGGTCCTTCTTGGTTTTCAGATTGTTATGTAGTCTTCTTGTGCCTTGCCCCAGCGATGTGCCTGTAGTGGCTTTTTTGAGCCATCCAGCAAGTAGAGGTGTCTGTTTATATGGTTTAGCTTTCGGGATAATAATTTCCAGGGAGTCATGTGCTCCTGCCACTATGCTGTTTTTCTCGTTTCTGCCTTCGCTTCTATCTTCGCCTTATGACTAAGTATATGGTGCTTTTTTGCTTCTTTGTGAGTTTGGTTTTCTTTTTTGGGTGGTTTTCGTGCGCGTGTCTTGTAAGGTTGCTTCGACTCATTGTGCCAGTGTTTCTTGGTGTGGGGGTTGGTTGTGTTGCGTTGTCATCTTTTTTGCTCTCTTTCTTTTTGGTATATTATCCAGTGCGGTTGGGCTTGATGGAGTGGGATGCGAGAGGGAATGGCGAGGGTAGGGCTGATGGGGCATGGGGCCGCTCGTGAGTGGTTCCGTCGGTTATTCTCGGTTGTCAGTGCAGCCTGGTTTATGGTTTATGATCTTGTGTGTTTCGTGTGTGGGAAAGTACGAGATAGAGGGTGCGTGAGGCATAGGCGTGGCTGTGTAGTAGAGTTCGTTTGTGATTGCCTGTATCCTGCCACTTAAGGTCTTGTGTGTTGGGGTTACTGAGTTTGGGTCTTTGTTTATCTGGACCTGTTACTTCGGTTGTAGGCTTGTGAAGTATATTAGAGTGGTGACGCTGGAAGATTGTTCATCGGTTCGATTCTTTGCTCGTGGTCTTTGGGCGATATCGATAGTTTCCTGAGGACGATCCTTGTGGAGATGGAGGCTGTGGTCGTTGTATATAAATCTGAATATAAAATCAAGGTAGGTTTATATACTGTTGTGTTAAGAAACTGCAAGTGGGATACCGTTTGGTGGTTTGCGTGTCATCTGGCATCCGCCGTATTTAGGTTTTGAGATTGGGCTGGGTCTAGGGTTGGGGAGTGGCGTCTAGGTAGAGTCTGAATGTGCAGGGGCATTAAGGAGGATTGTTAGCGGATTGGTTTATGTGTTTTAAGTGATGGGCGTGACTGTCGTGGCGTGCGGGCTGAGGATCTTCCAGGTAGGATATCCGCAGTCACCGGCGGTGGCTGGGCGGGCTCGTACATTGGCGGGCTGTGTAGATTCGTGGGTGTGCTTTTTATACTTCTCAGTTAGGGGAATCCGGTGTTCGTCCTCTTTGGCTTGTTATCTTGAGGCTCATTGTGTCACGATCAAAAGTTGCAGCTAGACTGGGTATAGATGGTGAAGTTTCGGGTGCACCTGAGGAATGTTGATTTGGATTGTTTATAAAGAGAAAGAGGGCTGGGGTGATGTGCAAGGAGAGTGATTATTTATTATATTTCATAGGGCCTGCGGCCTGGATGTCTTTGTTGGAGTGTGGGATGGTGGATTTGTAATGGATTTTGATCCCTGGTCGTAGAAATAGGTTGGAAACTCTTTTTTTATCTTTATTTATTGTTTGTTGTCTTTTTTCTTGAGGAGCAGGTATTTGTTTGGCGTTCCTTTATCCCAGCCTGGCCTGGAACTTTTTTTTTTTTTTTTTTTTTTTTTTTTTTTTTTTTTTTTTTTTTTTTTTTTTTTTTTTTTTTTTTGTTTGTGTGTTTGTTGGTTTGTGTGTGTGTGCGTATTGCGTGTGTTGTGTTCTGATTTTGTGACACTCTCTATCGGAAGTTATTGGTTTTTTTCCTGGTGTGGGATGTCGTGGTTTCTTTTCTTTTTTGGTGCTCGTTGGGTGTTCGAGGTGTTCGTTGGCTGAGTTGGGTTTGTTTGGGAAAGTTGTCGTTTTTGTGCGGTTTCACCTTGGGGTGCATGGCTTTGACTTTGTTTTCTGGGTTTTGTGAGGTTTTTTTGTTTATTATTGGTGGTGTTTGTGTTGAGTCAGGGGTGTTAGCTCTGCATGTGTGTAAGTGCAAACCCATGTCCTGCAATGCCATGGAGGTCCAAAGAGGGCTGATTCCTGGATCTGGAGTCAGACAATCATTTAGTTCCATGTAGGTGCTGAAATAAAAGGTGTATGGGTGTTCGCGTTGTTGTGCTTCTGGAATTGTGATGTGGGCTAGGGGTGCCACGTGGTGGTCTGGCATTGGCCGACAGACGGCCCAGCTTTTGCGCTAGGCCCTTGGGTTTTGTGTTTTTTGGTGTTTAATATTTTTGATTTCTTGTTTATGCTGTTGTTTGTTTTTCCTTGTTGTTTTGTGGCAGTTGGTGGTTTTTGTTGGCGCCTCTTTCTGCAATGTATGTAAGTGGTTGTTTTCTTTTTCTGTGTTTGGGGTGTTGGGCTTTGGCCTTGTGGGTTGGTGTATCGTGTTGAGGGGGGAGGACTTTTGGTACAGGTGAGAGGGGTGGATCTATGCTTCATGTGTTGGTGTGTGTATTGTTCTGTTTAGTGATAGGAAGGTTAGGAGTTGTCCTTAGGGGGGGTTTTGTTTTTTATTTTATCAAGTGGTGGGTTGGGGGGTTGGGTCGTTGGTCTGTGGTCAGGGATTGGTGATGAGGGTATGAACTTGTCGATGCGTGTTAGGTGATATGGGTGTCCTCGTATTCTTGTGTGCGCTATTGTGTGTGTTTGGTTAGATTATCTTCTTTTTCAGTTCTATGGTGTACGGTCTTTGTGGGGGGTTGGGGTGGGGGAGTGGGGGAGGGTGGGGGCTTTTGGTACAGATGTGATGGGGTGTTGGGGGCTGGAAGGATGAGTGTTGGGGTGGTGATTCGGTATTGGTCATGTGGGGTTCATGTGGGTGGTGTGGGGGGGATGGGCTTTTTTGCGGTTGGTTGGCTGGTTTTTTATCAGATTGTGGGGCTATTCTCATTCGGATGATGTTAATCGTCGGGAGTGGGAGGGTGTAAGCGTTTTTAGTTTCACTTGTGGTGGTGAGTGGCTCTGGAGGGTTGTGCATGGGCTTTATTTTTCGCATATGTGCAATTTTTCCTTCGTCATGGGGGCGATGGCTTTTGGGATGAGTTGAGTTGGTCTTGTTTTGATTCGTGTGGTGGTTTGGTGTTCGCTGTGGTGTGGGAGAGATGTGTCCTTTTGGGCTTGTGTTTGTGCTGCTGTTATGATCTTTGTCTTGTGTATCATTGGTTTCGGTCTTAGTTTGTCATGGGACCTCTTCTGAGTTTTACGGTATGTATTTTTTTTGAGGATTATTAGGTCTATATTGTTTGTTGGCGGATCATTTACGGCTTAAGTTCAGCTCGGAGTGAGGCTCTTGTAAGTGTTTTAGTGTTTTTTCTGCTTTGTGGTGTGTTGGGTTGAGTTGTGTGCTTGTGGTCCTGATGGAGTCTAGGTGATAGGCGGCTGGGCGAGAGGACTGGGTGGGGACGAGGGGGAGGCGGGGAGGAGGGGGGGGGAGTGGGGCAGGGGGTGCGGGGGGGGGGTTTTCTTTGCTTTTTGGGGTTTTTTGTCGTGTGGTTGGTTTTGTTTTTGGGTGCTGCGGTTGAGTTCAGTGGCCTTTATTGGTTTTTTAGGATGGGTGGTGTTTGGGGAAATGAGGTGCTGTGGGTGAATCTGGGAGGAGTTAAAGGGAGGAGAGAGGAGGGAAAGAAAGAGAGAGGGAGAGGGAGAGTGGGGAGGGGGCGGTTGGTGCAGGGCGGTTGTGGGTAGATGTGGGATTTGTTTATTGCTCTGGTGTTAGGTTTGTGGGGTTTGTGTTTTTGTTTTGGTGTTATAGATGTAGCTTTTGGGGGTGCGTTGCCTGGGTTGTGTGTGGGTGGTTGTGTGTGGTGTTGTTTTGGTGGTGTTGTGTGTTGTGGTTTTGTGTGTGGGTGGTGGTGGTTGGTTGTTGGGTTGTTTTTTTTTTTGTTGTGGTTTTGTTGTGTTGTGGTGGTTTTTTTTTTTCTTTTCGTTTTTTGGTATTTTGGGTTGTTTTGGTGGTCGTTTTTGGGTGTTTGTGGGGTGTGGGTTTTGGTTGTTGCGGTGGGTTTTGGGTTGTGGGTTGGTGTTTGTCGGGTTTTGGGTGGCGGGTGGTGATCTTTGTTGTGTTAGTGTTGTTTTTTTGTGTTTTGGTTTTTGTGTGTTTGGGGTTTTTTTTTTTTTTTTTGTTTGGTTGGTTGGGTGGGTGGTTGGTGGGGGTTGGTGGGGGTTCTGTGTGTGTTTTTGGGTTTGTCTTGGCTTTGGTGCTTAGCGTTGGGGTGATGGACCTTAGGTTTTTCATGTTGCGGTTTGGGGGTGGTTTCGAGTTCGCTTGGCGAGTGTTCGTCGGCACTGGTTTTGGCGGCTGTAGTATACTGCTACCGTTGGTTAGGTGTGTTGTTAGTACTTTTGGCGAGGTTCGCACGGGGATTAGATGGTATGCTTGGGTCGTTCATGGTTGTTAGGTTTGGGGCTGGGTTGGTTTAATTTGCCGGGGTAGCTCCGGTTCTTGCTGGGGTCTGGGGTCTTGCGGGGTGAGGTGTTGTAGTGTGGGCAAGTTTACGTGGGTGCTTGATGGTGCTTGTTTGGCAGAGGGACTGTCATTGTGTTCAACGGTAGGTGTGGGGACTGAGGCTGCACTCTGTACATCTTTTTTCATAGAGAATATATAAAGTTATTGGAAAGGGAATAATTTAATGGTAGAGTGTGGCCAGGATGTTTATTGTTGAACAGTCTCTGGGGGCGGATGGTTGGTGGTTGTATTGTGTTTTGTCCGTGGGTGGGGATTTTCCCTGGGGTATGCAGGTGGATTCCTATTGTGTTGGCTTGGGGTTGTTGTGTTTGGGTTGGCGTGTGGGTTTGATGGTGTGTTTATCTGGACTTCGGTGTGCTGTATTCTCAGATTTATTTGATTGACGGGACTTAGTGTGGAAGGATGGGTGTCGAATTGTGGAGTGCCTTTTGGCAATGAGTTTACTATACTTCTTGTTGAGTTGTCTGCTTTGTGTTGTGTGTGGGTGGGGTTTGCGAGGGTGGGGGTGGGGTCGTGGGGGGATTGTGGAGAGGTCTTGTGGTTTCTTTCGTTGGTGGTAGTGTGTAGCCGCGGGTTGTTTCACTGCTGTTGGCGCTTGGTAAATTTGGGCGGTCTGAGTGGCTATGGTTATTGCGAGGCCCTCTGCTTTGGGTTTGTCGTGTGGTTTCAAGTGTTGGTGGTTCGTTTTTATCATGCAATTTTTGGTGGGTGGTTTGTTGGGGTGGCTTGGCTTCTGGTGTTTGAATGCATACTTGATGTGGTATTGGGGTGGGCGTGAGGTGGGGTGGGAATCTTATAGTATGGAGCTGTGCCGGCGTACTTGTTGTTGGGGTTTCGTGGGTTTGTTCTTCGCGGGTTTCTTGTTCCGGGTCGGTATTTCATTGTGAGAAGGGTGGTTGTTGATTGCTTTACGGTGTTTTTTTATGGTGTGTTTCGGTTTGTTTGTGTTGGTGTTGTCTGTGTTAGCTTCTTACTTTTTGTCTAGTTGTGTTTACTTTCTAGATTTAGGGGTGTAATGTTTTTTACGTTATTTATTTGAGGGTATGCGGTGTTTTGGTGTCAGTTTGCTTGAGTCTGACTTTTGTTCTTCTAAAGTTTAGTTGAATAAATTTTTTTTGACATGGTGCATTGTGGTTTGGTATTTTTGTTTTGTTGGTGTGTGGGTTGGCGTGGGGTGTCTTCGGGGTTGTATGTGGTAGCATTTTGTTTATATTTTCTCTGTTGAGGGGTGGAGGCCATTAGAGAGGGGCTGTTCTGGTGTGGTCTGTGTTTGTATTATATCGATGAGGGGTGTGTGTAGGCGGTGCGACCATGGTGGGTTGCGGGTAGATCTTGGACCCAGGTTGCTCTGTGGCAGAGCAACCATGTGCTCCCCTTAACCTGAGTCATGCTCGTCTATAGCCCAAAGGAAGGGAAATTGTGGCTTTTGTGTTTTTGTGTTTGTTGGGTTTTGGGGTGGCTTTCGAGACAGGGTCTCTCGCTTTAGGCGTCAGGCTGTTCTGGGAGGAGTTTCATCGGTTGTTGAGGGTTATTGCGTGGCTTCAGACTGTCTTATAGTAGGTGCGCGGTGCTGTGGTGTCTTTTGCTCCTGATAGGTGGGCTAGGAGTTTAAAGGATGCGCATCGACGCCGCACGAAAAGAATATTCTTTAGCCTTTTATTTTTGGGCGGGTGGTATGAGTTGTAGTTCTATTTTGATGTTGTGTTGGGTAGTGTGGAGAATGGGAGTTTTGTGAGACGAGGCTTGTGTAGAGGGTGTTTAGTGTGGGTGGGGGGTGGCTCATGTCTTCACGTTGTGTGGGGGGAGAAGGGGGTTCTCGGGTTTGTTGGCCTTTTGTGTATGCTAATGACTATGTTGGGGGTGCGATGTTGTGTTGCTGGTGTGGATTGTCGTCTGTTGTCTGGCTCTCGCGTTTGGGAGGATCGGAAAATCTTTTTTGAAACAGAGCTTAATTTGAGAGGTGTATGGGGGGGAGGGAGGAAAGAGAGAGATTTTTTCTGCAATGTAGGAGGGGGAAGCTATAGCATCCAGAGCTCATGGACGACGTCTAGTTTATTGCATTACATTGGCGTGCAACATGAGATCGCCTTGCTATGACAGGGTGGATGAGATGAGTGGTGGGTTGTGGACTGTGAGAACGGATGTTGCAAGGCTCAGGCAGTTCTCACACTGTTGCGCTCTTCACGGATGAGTGATCTGACTCATTACTCTCATTGTTGCCAAGGAGAGACAGAAAGGTAAGAGTATAGTTGTGCTGTTTGTGTGGGCTGGTGGCGTTGTGGTTGTGGTGGCGATGGGTGTCCTTGTAAGTCCAGCATGTTTTGGGGAGGCTTGTAGGACGGGGCGATGTTAGGGTTTTAAGGTTGGTGTATAGTTGTCTGCTGTCTTAGTGGACATAGGTTGAGTTTGCGAGGTGCAAGTGTTGCTTAATGGAGCCCTGTTCGAGGAAAAGCCAACAAAAAAAAGAATTTTCTTTGTTGTGGGTTGGATGAGAGTTACTCAGTTGGTTTATATGTTGTGGTGTATAGTTTCCTTGGTTGGCGTTCTTGGTTTTCGTCTATGTGGACCTGGTTTCATGTGTGCAGCGCCTTAGTGTGTGTTTTTTTGTCGCATTTGGTTTGTGAACAACTTAGTGCTTGATAATCTAGGGTAAGTGAGGTTCTTGTACCGCTCTCGTTGATTGGTCCTCCCTTCGGTGGATTATTGGTGTGGGGTTGTTGTGTTATGGCTTTGTTTCCTGTTGGCGGGTATGTTGTGCGTTGGGTTTGTGTCTTTTTGTGGTGGAGTTGTGTTTCTTGGTTGTCGTGGTGTGTTTGGCTGTGGGGAGGATGTGTTTTGTTTGTTGCTGCTGTTGTTGGTGGTGGGTGGGTGGGTGGGCGTGTGGGTGTGTGTGTGGTGTGGGTTTTATGTTTGGGTGGTTTGTTTTTGTGGGGTTATGTTTGTTTTTCTGTGATTCTGTGGGTGGGTTTTTGGTGTTGTGTTTGTGGTTTTTGTGTGTGTGGTGTTTGTTGGGGGTTTTGGGTTTGTGGTCTTGGTTCTTGGTGTTTGTTTGGTGGCGTTTTCTTGGTTGTGTTTTTGTTTGTTTGGTTTTTTTTTCTTTTTTTTTTTTTTTTTTTTTTTTTTTTTTTTTTTTTTTTTTTTTTTTTTTTTTTTTTTTTTTTTGTGTGTCTTTATGTTTTATTTGTATTGTGGTTTTTTTTTTTTTTTTTTTTTTTTTTTTTTTTTTTTTTTTTTTTTTTGGGGGGGTTGGGGGTGGTGTTGGGGTGTTGTGGGTGGGGTTGGGGTGTGTTTCGGGTGTGTTTGTGTGTGCTGTGTTTTTTTGTGGTGGAGGTTGGGGCAGGGTTTGTTTTTGTTTGGTGTTTTTTTTTTTTTTTTTTTTTTTTTTTTTTTTTTTTTTTGGGGGGGTTGGGTTTTTTTTGGGGTGGTTTTCTGTTGTGTTTTTGTGGGGTGTGGTGTGGGTTTTGTTTGGGTGGGTGTTGGGTTTGGCTGGTGCTGTGCGTTTTGCTGGTTGCGTTTTTTGGGGGTTGTTTTTTGTTTGTTCTTTTTTGTGGTTGTGTTTGGTTTGTGTTGGGGTGGTTGGTTTGGGTTTGGCTGTGTGTGTGTTGGTGTGTTGGTGGGTTGGTTGGGGTGGGGTTTGTTTGGGTGGGTTGGGGGGGTGTTTGGGGTTGTCGGTGCGGGTTTGTTTTGGGGTGGTTGTTTTATGTGTGTGGTTTTGTTTTTGTTGGGTTGGGTTTGTGTTGTGTGTTGTGTTGTTTGTAGTGTTGTTGGTGGGTGATTTGTTTGTGTTTGGGTTTGTTGTTGGTTGGGGGGTTTGGTTGGGTGTGGTTGTGTGGGTGGGTGTGGGTTTTGGTGTGTTTGTGTGTTGTTGTTGTTGTGGTTTGGTTTGTTTGGTGGTTTTTGTTTGGGGTTTGGATTTTTTGTGGTTTGTTTGGGTTTTTGGGGTTTTGGTGTTTGGTTGGTTGGTTTTGTGTGTGTTTGTGGTGTGTGGGGGGTGGGTGGTTGGGTGGGTGGGGTGTTGTTGGGGGTGGGGTGGGGTTGGGGGGTGTTGGGGGTGGTTTTGGGTTTTGGTGGGTTGGTGGTTTTTTGGGTTTGTTTTTGTGTTGTGTGTGTGTGTTTTTTGGGTTGTGGGTTTTTTGTTTGTTTTGTTTGGGGTGTTTTGTGTTTAGGGGTGTTTTGGTGGTGGTGTGGTTGTGTTGTGTTGTTGGGGTTGTGGGTTGTTTGTTGTTTGGGGTGTTGGTTTGGTGTTTTGTGTGGTGGGTGTTTGTGGTGTTGGGTTGTTTGTGGGTGGTTGGCGTTGTGTGGGGTTTTGTGGTTTTTTGGGTTTGTGGGTGTTTTTTTTGGTGTTGGTTTTTTCTTTTTTTTTTGTGTTTTTGGTTTTTTGTTTTTTTGTTTGTTGTTTTTTTTTTTTTTTTTTTTTTTTTTTTTTTTTTTTTTTGTTGGTGGTGGTGGTTGTGGTTTGGGGTTGTGTTATGGTTTGTTGGTGGTGTGTGTGTGGGTGTGGTGGTTTTTTGGTGTGGTTTTTTGTGGTGGTGGTTTGTTCTGTTTTGTTTGTTGGTTGCGGGTTTGTGTTTGGGTTGTGGGTGTGTGGGGTTGGTTGGGGGTGGGTTGTGTTGGTTGGTTGGGTGTTGGTTTGATCATGTGGGGTGTGCGTGTATGTTTGTGGGTGGGTGGTGGGTTGGGTGGGTGGGTGTGTGGTGGGTTGTGTGTGTGGTGTGGGGGGGGAGGGGGGTTGGGGTGTGGTTGTGTGGGTGGTGTGTTGGGGTGGGGTTGTGTGTTTTTGTTGTTGGGTTTTTTGGGTTTTGGGGTGTTGTGGGTGTTGGTTTGGGGTGTGTGGGTGGGTGTTTGTGTGTGTGTGTGTCACCATGCCTGGCTTGGTTGGGTTTGTTTGGGTTTGGTTTTTGGGTTTGGTGTTTTTTTTTTTTTTTTTTTTTTTTTTTTTTTTTTTTTTTTTTTTTTTTTTTTTTTTGTCTTTGTTTTGTGTGTGGGTTGTTTTTTTTTTTTTTTTTGTTGGTGTTGTGTGTTTTGTGTTGTGTGTGTTGGTGTGTGGATGTTGTGGTTTTGTGTGGGTGGGTGTGGGGGTTGGGTTGGTGTTGGTGTTGGGGTGTGGTGTGTGTGGGGGTTTTTGTTTGTGGATGTTTTTGGGGTGTGGTGTGTTTGGTTTTGTTTTGTTGTGGTTTTGGTTGGTTGGGTTGGTTTGTGCTTGTTTTGGGGGCTGGTGTTTGGTTGGGTTGGGTTTTTTTTTTTTTTTTTTTTTTTTTTTTTTTTTTTTTTTTTTTGGGTGGGGGGGGTTGGGGTTTGTGGTGGGGGTGTGGTTTTGGTGGGTGTTGGGGGGTGGTTTTGTTTGTTGGGTTGGGGTGTTGTGGGTTTGGTTTTTGGGTTGGTTTTGGGGGGTTTGTTTGGTTGTTTTGTGTTGGTGTGGGGGTGTTTGTGTGGGGGTGTGGTGGGTTGTTTGGGTTTGTTTGTGTGTTGTGGGTGTTGGGGGTTGGGGGTGTGGTTGTTGGTTTTTGTGTGGGGTGGTGGTGTTTTGTTTGTTTTTTGTTGGGTTGTGTTTGGTTTGGTTTTGGGTTGTTTGTTTGGTGGTGTGTTGTGGTGGGGGGTTTGTTTTGTGGTGTGTTGTTTTTGTTTGTGTTTTGTGTTTGTTGTTTGGGGTTGTGGGGGTGTTTGGTTGTGTGTTTGTGGTTGTGTGGGGGTGTGGTTGGGGGTGGGTGTTCTTAGTTTGGGTTTTGTTTTGGGTTTGTGGTGTGGTTGGGGGGTTTGTTTTTGGGTTTGTTTTGGTGGGGTTGGTTGGTTTTTTTCTTTTTGTTGTGGTTTTGTTTTTGGCTTGGGTTGTTTTTTTTGTTGTTTTTGGTTGGGTTGGTGGTTGGGGGGTGATGGTTTTGGGTTTGTTTTTGATGCAGCGTGTGTTGGTTTTGTGTGGGGTTTTGTTGTTGGTGTGTGGTTTTGGGGGTTTGGGGGGGGGTGGGGGGGGTGGTTTTTTTTTTTTTTTTTTTTTTTTTTTTTTTTTTTTTTTTTGTTGTTGTTGGTTTTTGGGTTTTGTGTTTTTTGATGGTGTTTTTTTTGTTTTTGGTTTTGTTGTGGTTGTGTTGTTTTGTTGGTTTGTTGGTTTGTTTTGGTTTGGGGGTTGGTTTGTTTGGGTTTTGTGGTTGTTTTTTTTTTGTTGTGGTTTGGTTTGTTTTGTGTTTGTGTTTTGTTTTTTTTTTTTTTTTTTTTTTTTTTTTTTTTTTTTTTTTTTTTTTTTTTGTGTGTGTGGTTTGTTTTTTGTGTAGTTCTTTTGTGTTTTTGGTGTGTGGTGGGGGTGGGTTTTGGTTGGGGGGGGTGTGGGTGTTGGTGTGTTTTTTTGTTGGGTTGGGGGGGTTATTGTTGTTTTGTGGTTTTGTGGGGGGGGGGGGGGTGGGGGGGTGTTTTGTTTTTATTGGGTTGGGTGTGTGGGTTCTTTTTGTTTTGTTTTTTGTGTTGTGTTTTGGTTTCTGGTTTTTTGTTGTTGTGTGGGGGTGTTTTGTTGTGTTTTGTTATTGTTGCTGTTTTTTTTTTTAATTTTATTTATTTATCTGTCTTTTGTTTGTGTGGTGTTTGTTTGTTGTGTTGTTTGTTTTGGTGATGTGTGTTGGTTTTTGGTTTCGTGTTTTCGCTGTTGGTTTTGTTGTGGGTTTGGCGTGTTGGGTTTTTGGGGGTTGTGTGGTGTTTTCTGGGGTGGGTTTTGTGGTGGGCTTGGTGGGTGTTTAGTGTTGGTTGTGCTTTTTTTTTTTTTTTTTTTTTTTTTATTTTTGTTTTTTTTTGTTTTTTTTGGTTTGTTTGGTTTTTTTTTTTTTTTTTTTTTTTTTTTTTTTTTTTTTTTTTTTTTTTTTTTTTTTTTTTTTTTTTTTTTTTTTTTTTTTTTTTTTTTTTTTTTTTTTTTGTTTTGTGGGGGTTGTTGTTTTGGGTGTTTTTGGTGGGGGGTGGGTGGTGGTGGTTTGTTTGTGGGTGGGGGGTTGGTTGTGTGTTGTGTGTCGTTTGTTGGGGTGGGTTTTGTGGTGGTAATGTTGTGTGTTGTGGTTTTTGGGGGTTTGGGTGTGTGGTGTGTGGTGGTGGTGTTTGGGGTGTTGTTGGTTTTGTGGTTGTTTTTTGTTGTTTTTGGGTGTTTGTGTTGGGTGTTGTGTGGGGGGGTGTGGTGGTGTGTGTGTTTGTGTTTTTGGTTTGTGTTGGCTTTGTGGTTTGTTTTGGTGGTTTTTTGGTTGTTGTTTGTTGTTGTGGGTTGGTTTGGGTGGTGGGGGTTTTGTGGTTTGGGGGTTTGTTTTTTTTGTGTGTGTTGTGTGGGTTTGGGTTTTGTTTTTGGTGGGTGTGTTGTCTTTTTTTTGTGTTTTTGTTTGTGTTTGTGTTGGGGGTGGGTTGTTGGTGGGTTGTTCTGGGTGTGGTGGGGTGGGTGTTTTGTGTTTGTTGTGGTTTTTTTTTTTTTTTTTTTTTTTTTTTTTTTTTTTTTTTTTTTTTTTTGTGTGAGTGTGTGTGGTGTTGTTTGTTGGGTGGATGTTGGTTTTGGGTTGTTTTTGGGTTGTTGTGGTTTGGTTTTTGTTTTTTTGTGTGTTTGGGGTTGTTTGGGTTGTTTTTGTGTTTTTTGGGTTGCGGTGTGGTGTGTGTGTTGTGTTTTTGTGTGTGTGTGTTTGGTGGGGTTGTTTGGGGTTGGGGTGGTTGTGGTCTAGGGGGGTGTTGTGGTTTTTGGTTTTGGGTTTGGGGGTTGTTTTGTGTGTGTGTGGTGGGGTTGGGTGGGGTTGGATGTGTTGTGTTGGTGTTTTGGTTGGGTTTGTGGGGGTGGTCGGTGTGTGTGGGGTGGGTGGGGTGGGGGGGTTTTTTTTTTTTTTTTTTTTTTTTTTTTTTTTTTTTTTTTTTTTTTTTTTTTTTTTTTTTTTTTTTTTTTTGTTTTGGTTTGGTTTTGTGTGTTGTTGTGGTTTTTTTTTGGGGTGGGTGTTGGTTTTTTTGTGTTTTTTTTTGTTTGTGTTTGTGTGTTTGGTGTGGTGTTTTTTGTGTTTGTTGGGTTGGGGTGTGGGTCTTGGGTTTTGTGGTGTGGGGTTGTGGTTTGTTTGTGTTTTTTTTTGGTTTTTGTTGGGGGTGTTTTTGTGGTGGTTGGTGTGGGGTGGGTGTTTTGTTGGTGGTTGGGTTTGGGGGTGTTGTGGTGTTGTTGTGTTGTGGTGGTGTTGTGTGGTGGTGTGGTGGTTTGGTGGCTTGGGTGGTGTTGTGTTGTGGGTGGTTGGGTTTGTGGGTGGGGGGGTTGGTGGGGGTGTGGTTGTGGTTTTTTTTTTTTGTGTGTGTGGTGGGTGTGTTGTGTGTTGTTTTTTTTTGGGTTTTTGTGTTGTTTTGTTGGTTGTTTGGTTTTTTGGGTGTTTTTCTTGTGGTTGTTGTTGGTGTTGGTGGTGTTGTGGGGTGTGGTGGTTGTTGTGTTTGGGGTTGTTTGTTTGTTTGGTGTTTTTTTTTTGTGTTGGGTGGTTGTGTTGTTGTGTTGGTGGTTGGTGGTGGTGGTGGTGTGGTGTTTGTGTTTAGTGGTGGGGGTTGTGTGTGTTTTGTGTGGTGTGTGTTGTGGGTTGGGGGGTGGTTTGTTTTGTTTGTGTTTTGTTGTTGTTTGTGGTTTTTTGGTGTGTGGGGTTGGGGTGTTTTTGGTTGTTTTTTTTTGGTTTGTTTTGGTTTTGTGGTTTGTTTTTGTTTGTTTGTTTCTCAGCCATCTTTTTTTTTTCTGCCTCCTGAGTGCTACTTTTGGTGTGTTGTTTTTTTTTTTTTGTGGTTGTGGGGGTTGGTGGTGTGGTGTGTTTGTTTTTGTGTTGTGGTTTGGTTTGTGGGGGTTGGTTGGGTGGTGTTTTTTTTGGGGTGTTTTTTGTGGTGTTTTTGTGTGTGGGGTTTGGGTTTGTTGGTGGGTGGGTGGGGTGGGTGGTGGTTGGGGTTGTGGGCGGGGGTTGTTTTGGTGGGTGTGGTTTGTTGGTTTGTTGTTGGGTTTGGGTTGTGGTTGGTGTTTTTGTTTTTGGTTGGGTTTTTCGGTTTGTGTTTGGTTGTTTTTGGGGTTTTTTTTTTGGGTTTTTTTTTTTGTTGGTGTTGGTTTTCGGTGTTTGCTTGTTTTTGTTGGGGTGTGTTGTGTGTGTGGGTTTTTTTTTGTTTTTTTTGGTGGTTTTGGGTGGGGGTGGGGGGGTGTGTTTGGGTTTTTTGTTTGTTGTTTTGTGTTTCTTTCTTTTCAAAAAGATTCATTTTTATTTTTTTTTGGTGGTTTTTTTGTTGTTGTTTGGTGGTTTTTTTTTTTTTTTTTTTTTTTTTTTTTTTTTTTTTTTGTGGTGGTGGTGGTGGTTTGATTTTGTTGTGGTTTGGGTTTTGTTGGTGGTGTGGGTGTTGGTGTGGTGTGATGTGGTTGTTGGTGTTGTTTGGTGTGGGGGTTTTGGGTGGTGATGGGTGGTGGTGTGGGCTGTGGGTTGTTTTGTGTTTTTTTTTTTGGTGTGGTTGTGGAGTTGGTTGTTTTTTGGGGGGGTGGGGTGTTTTTTTGTTTTTGTGTGGGTGTTTTGTTTGGGGGTCGGTTTTTGGTGTTTGGGTGTTGTTTTGTGGGTTTTGGTGGTTTTTTTTTGTGTTGGGGGTGTTTGGTTTTGTTTGTTTTGTGTGGTGTGTTGTGCTTTTTGTTTGTTTGTGTTTTGGTTTTTTTGGGTGGTTGGTTTTTTTTTTTTGGTGTGGGTGTTGTTGTGTTGTGTGTTTTTGTTTTGTTGGTTGTTTTTTTTTGGGTTGTGGGTTTTTGTTTGGTTGTTGGGTGGTGGTGTTGTTGGTGTTGTTTGTTTGTTTTTTTTTTTTTTTTTTTTTTTTTTTTTTTTTTTTTTTTTTGGTTTGTTGTTTGGTTTGTTGTGTGTTGTGTGTGTTGTGGCTTTTTTGTGGTGGTTTTTTGTGGGGTTGTTCTGTTGTGGGTGTGGTGGGGTTGTGGGTGATGGCATGGGGTGTGTGAGACGGGCTCGGGAAAGGTATTTGGGGTCCGGTGGGACCTAAAGTGGTTCAGACGACTTATTGAGCCTATGAAAGTTGCCGTCCTGAACGTGGGGTAGGGAGAGAAAAGAGGGGATGCTTTTGGGAGGTAAAAACCAAAAAGAGAGGGGGCAAGACATTGGAACAGGTGGACTGGGAGGGCGCCGAGGAGGGTAGGGAGCAGGTTTGGCGTGTGGGGGGGTCTGCTCATAAGGACAGGGGGGAGGGGGGGTGGAGGGGGGGGGCGGGGCTGGGTGGGGGTGAGTGATGGGTGGAACGTGTGCTGAAGAGCGGGGGGGACGGGGGGGCGCGAGGGAAAAAGCCGGTGTTTTGTGTAGGGGGCAAGGCGACGGGGGGGAGGGGGGGGTGTCGGGGGGGTGGTCTAGGGGGTGGTGGGTGGTGGTGGTGGTTTTTGTTTTTTTTTTTTTTTTTTTTTTTTTTTTTGTGTGGTGGGGGGGGTTGGTTGGTTGGTTTTTTTTTTTTTTTTTTTTGGGGGGGGTGGGGGGCGGGTCGGGGGGGGGGCGGNGTCCTCAGCTGTTCACATCTGGCACTGACGGCCTAGAGGATTCCTGCTGGTGCTACAGTCCTTGTTGGAATCCAAAGAGTTGTATTCCACTGTCCAAGCCGGGGAATTACACACCAGTGACCATAGATAACTCACAGTGGAGAGAAGGCAAGCAGCAAAATGCCGAAGCTCCCTTCTGCCATGACCTTTATGTGGGCTCCAGTCAAGAAGGTGACACCCACATTTAGGGGGTGTTTCCAGCTTCAAATAATCTGATCCAGAAAGTCTCTGTCATTTCAGTTGATCCCAGATCCAGTCAAGTGGGCAACCTACATTAGCTATCACAGTGTTCCTCTAAAAAAAAAATTTTTTTTTGGGGTTTCTTTTTTGAGACAGGGTTTTCCTTAGCCCCAGTTATCCTGGAATTCACTATGTAGGCCAGGCTAGCCCTTGAACTCACAGAGACCGCCTGCCTCTGCTTCCAATTGCTGGGAATAAAAGCATGCACCACTACATGCTGTGCCTTTATTATGAACAGAGGGTATATGAAAAAAAAATAAATTTATTCTCTTTTGGAATTTTTCCTCTTCAATTCTGTTGACTTTGGGAGAATTTATATGCTTAGAGGAAGTTATGTTCTGGCTGCTACCGGCTTGGGAGCCCTGTCATTAGGGTGCAAAATAGACAGTTATCCTCTGTGTGAATTCTGTCCCTACCTGGGAGATGAGCGGTGCAGGCTGTAAGGGCTTAAATCCATACCACAGACTGAAGTCCTAGAGAAGTGACTTGGAAGCACCAGCTATAGGAATCTGCAGCCTTTCACTCTCTCCCGAGTTCTCAAATTGCCAGCCGGCTGCCAGCAGGAACACAAGTTTTTCTTTTTTTTTTTTTTTTTTTTTTTTTTTTTTGTTTTTTTTTTTTTTTTGTGTATCTATGTATGTTTATTTGTATTTATTTTTTTTTTTAATTAATTTTTTTATTATGCTTTGTGCATTTCATACATTTTTTCCAATTCAGGTTCAGGCTTATTTCCCTTTCCCCCCCCCCACCCCACACCCCATCCCAGATCATGCATTCTGCCATGACTGTCCCTGCATCTTTTCTCTCAGTTTTTTTTTTTTTCATTTTTAGCTATAAGTGATAATCCATGAGTACAAGCATCCTTCATGCAAAACCTATCTGCAGGCTGTTGTGCCCAAACACCTACAGCCCCACCATCCAGTGGGGGGTGACAGGTTGTTTGTTCAATCAAGTTGATCAAATGAGTGTCCAGACTACATTGCTGTAGTTTCACCATTCACCCCAATCGCAGCCCTTACATTCTACCACGCCCCCTCTTCCGCAGGTTGTTCCCTAGGCTTAGAAAAGGGGCACAGGTGGATGAGAGGTAAAACAGTCCACTCTCTCTGGAGCTGTTGACTTGGACTCTGGTCAGTTCTGGCTGTTTCCTTTCAGCAGCCCATGGGTTCCACTTCTTCTGTCACCCCATTCGCCCTCTGCTGGTTTTGCAGAAGAAGAACATGAAGGACAGAAATGCCTTGTCCATTGAGACTTTTTGTTTATTTCTGTTGGGGGGCCAGGGGCAGATAGAAATTCCAGATGAAAAAGGCTTTTGTTAGAAAAATCATTAATGAATTATTTTCAGTTCTGATGAATTATATTGGTTTGAATACTACTGCTGCCCAGAAATGGGTCATTGGTATGGAAGAAAATGCTAACTTCTCTTTGTCTGTGTATTCCTGTTTTCTCTTTGTGCTTCCTGTCATCTTCCAGGGTGGGTTTTCTTATGTGTAATACTGCAGATGCATCATAAACTCAATAATGCCTGTGAATATGTGTGTCCTGGAATTCTACCAATTTGAGGAGCTCTAGGGCTGTAAGCAGCCAGAAACTGAAAAGGGGGGAGGGCACAGAAAGAATCTTCTTTTTATAACCAAATATGCTGATTTGTGTAACTGTTTTCAGGATCCTATATAATACCTGCACTAGGAAATACTCAGCGCTTGTCAGCATTGTAGTGACAGCTTATATAAGAATCAGTTACTAGGCCAGACATGTTGGCACACACCTTTAATCCTAGCATTGGGGGAGAGTTCCAGGCGAGGCTAGTGTACAAAGTGAATTCCAGGCCAGCCATGGCTACACAGTGAGACCCCAGCTCTGAAAAAAATCTGTTAGTTCGAGTGCTGTGTTCTGCGTGAAGAAGTGCACACACAGAACGAGAGGGTGCTCACGGACCCCTCATCAACCTCTGCTCCTCACCCATGATGTCTTGCTTTGTCTTGGCATGTTTTACATCTCTCTAGTTAAAATGTTTGGCAAATGACTCAAACATGGACACTCTTTTTGGATTTTATGTTGATGGGAGAGAGAGAGAGAGAGAAAGAGAGAGAGAGAGAGAGAGAGAGAGAGAGAGAGAGAGAGAATCTCATAATGTTTCTGGCAATTGAAATACTTTATACATTTGTTTGACAACATTGTTGTAAAATAAACCAGTCTTAGGATGCCTTTTATCTGAGTATCAGGAGGCAGAGGTAGATGTTCTCTTTGCATTTGAGGTGACTCTGGTCTACATAGTGACTTCCAGACCAGCCAGGGTCCACCTGCTCTGTAGTGGGCTTCCAGCACAGTAGACAGAGAGGGCACATAGATGTAACTGAAACATATTTGGAGATATAGTCTACAAGAGGATTGAATAAAAAAGTAAAAGATGAGTAAAAGAGAAAAAATCAAGAATAAACCATGGTTCCTAAATTGGTTCTTGGAAGGATGACTGCCATTTATTAATGTAGGGGTGTAACCAGGAGTAAGATAAATGAACCAGAGATTTGAAATAACAGCTAGGAGTTCTGTTCTGGATATATGGGCTTTGGGATATCTATGAGATAGTAAGTGAACAATTGGGCATACAATTGTTCCTTTAGAACAAGGAAGAGAGATCTGATGCAAGGACATTAATTTAGGAATCATAACAAATTGCATGTGAACATACAAGCATATTTAGATAAAGCAGTCATTCAAGAGAAGTGGGCCCAGAGCTAAGCTTTGAGGAGGATCACATTTTGTAAAGGAAATTTGGCAAACAAGACTTAGAAGAGACTAGGAAGGTAGGTGAAAAAGTAGAGAGAATAATACTGAAGAGAAGGTTTCAGAAAGGCATTGCCTCAGCCAAGTCCAGAGCGTCTGAGAACTCAAGACATTTGAAGTCAGAGATGCATCCATTGAGCGTGGTCATTCAGGGGACATTGGTGAAATTCTCAAAAGAATTTTTGGTCATGGAATGAAAACTAGTTTTGGAGAAAGTTAGAAGATAATGGTGGTATCCAAGCAGTGTAGACAACAGTGGGAGTTCATGAGCTATTCCTTCCCCTGTCCTCCAGATGCATGCCCGTGCGCACATGTGCACACATGCATGAACATGCTGTTGTGTAACAGTTTCTTCTCAGTACAACCTTCCATCTTGGAGGGATGCTGTTAAGACAAGATGTTATCGAAGGAGGTAAATAACAGGACATTCTAAAAGGAAATAAACAACTCAATGGCTTCAAGAAGTTCCTGAAATGTAAAGGTTGAGACACTCTTGTGAGCATCTGGTCAAAATGTTTCTGCCAATTTTTGTTTGACAACATCATTGTAAAATAAACCAGTCTTACGAGCCTCCCTTTTCATTTATTTATTTATTTATTTATTTATTTATTTATTTATTTATTTATTATTTATTTAGTCTTTTTGAGACAGGATCTCCCTGTAGCTCCGACTGTCCTGGAACTCACTCTGTATACCAGGCTGGCCTTGAACTCACAGAGATCCACCTGCCTCTGCCTCCCAAGTGCTAGAATTAAAGAAGTGCACCACCACCCCTGGCCCTTTTCCTTTATAATACTTAACAGCCTTTTGAAACACATAACCTGCCAGCATATTTTCTTCATCCTAGATGTGACAGTTAATTTTATGACTGGGCTATAGGGCACTGGATATTTGCTAACCATATCTGTAGGGATGGTTCTGAGAGTTTTCTGCTTACTACCACGTCAATTTTAACTGATTAAAGTGGATTGCCCTCTGAAGGCCCATTGAGGACCTTAAGAGGATATAAAACCAAGTAAGAAAGAATCCTCTCTCTCTGTGTCTTCAGACTGAGAATCTTGTCTGGTCCTTGGTCTCAGAGGGAATTCATACAATTGGCCATCCTGGGTCTAGACTTCTCAATTTACACAATTGCATGAGCCCACTTGTCTTAATCTATTTTGTTCTATAAAAATATGTTTATTCATTCATTGAGAACTGCACACAATGTACTTTCATCATATTTGGATCCCATCGCCACTCCCATTTTACTATCCCTTAATTTCATGTCTTTTATTATCATGTTTTTTCATCTTTTTGAGATAGGGTCTCCCTGTAGCCCCAGCTGTTCTGGAACTCATTATGTAGACCAGGCTGGCCTTGAACTCACAGAGATCTGTTTGCCTCTGCCTCCTGAGTGCAGGGATTAAAGGTGTGTTCCACTACATCCTGCTCCATTATCATTATTTTAAAATATTTTATTTATTTTATGTGCATGAGTATTTTACTTAGATGTTTGTAAGGTCACCCATGTCATGCAATGTCCACAGAGGCCAGAAGAGGTCCTCAGATCCCCTTGAACTGGAGTTACAGCTGGTTGTTTGCTGCCATGTAGGTGCTGGGAACTAAACTCAGATCTATGAGCAACCATGTTCATAACTGATGAGCCCTCTCTCCAGTCCCTATTATTATTTTTAAATATCTATTTGGTCTCATGTGTGTTCCCTAAATGTTTTGGATGTGAGTTTGTCCCTTGAAGCTTGATAAACCTAGACGGTGTCACACTCTTTAAAGAAATTGGCTTTTCCTCTCTCAGAAGCTATAAGTTTCCGGATAGCTCCTCAACTAGAATTTCGGTTTCTTGCCACTCCGCCCCTCCACACTGGAATTTTGTCTGACTTGAGCTTGTGTACACCTTGTGCATGTGAGCACGATTTCATGAGTTCATGTAACTGCCCTGCTGTCTGGAAAACACTATTTCTTTGTAGTCATCTACCATCTTTCTGGACCTGAATTCTGCTCAAAGATGAAAGTGGACATGTTAGTTCACCCAACATATGTGCTGTAGAGAGATACCTAAATGCTAGCTAGGTAGTCTCCAAATCTCCTACAAAGATCCAGCCAGTATGGTGCTTCTGTTTTGATGACTGGGAGTCCATACTTTTATGACTATTTTTCTATACCTTAGCAGATATAGTATTATTTGGATATCTAAGGAAATTCCTAATCACCCACATAAATGTCATAAAAAGTAATGGGCAAGATAGATGGTAAGACTATTGAATTCCCCCCAATTATTATTATTTGGGGGGAATTCGATAGTCTTATTATTAATTATTATTATTCCCTTGGATGGTCCGGGGAAGAAAAAGTAAGGCATCCTGCTTTCCCTGCCAGGACAAAGCACACTGTCTCTGGAATTCTCTGCTATTAGGGTCAGGGCAGAGAGTATTTCCCAGAGGAACAGCAAATTGTATTTATCTGTGATGGTGCTGTTTTGCTACATTAAAGAGATCATATCCAAAACACCAGCCGTAATTAGTCTCTTCCTAGTTAGCCTTAAAGTATCCATTGCCGTTTTCTAAGAACCATCTCTTCTCAGTGGCACTACAAAGGAATTTAATGGGAGCTGAATTGGAATAACCACCTCTACATCCTTTAGAACTTTGGAGAATGTACCAGTTCCCACAGTACTTTAGAAATTCATCATTGCTGCTTAAAATCTTTTTTTTTTTTGTATTTTTGAGACAGGGTCTCACTTTAAGTCCCAGCTGGCCTGGAGCTCACTCTGTACACCAGGCTGACCTTGAACTCACAGACACCTGCCTGCCTCTGCCTCCTGAGTGCTAAGATTAAAGGTGTGGGCCACCATGCCCTGCTTAAAATCTTTTTTTTTATAAAAGGAAGAGTTTATTTGAGCTTACAATTGATGGTTCCAGGGAATTAGAGTCCATCGTGGTGGGAAGCATGGTGGCTGGGGCTGAAGCAGCAAGCTCAGGGTCACATTTCCCAATGAGCACAGGAAGCAGGGAGAGAGAGACTGGAGACTCCAAGGCTTGTTAAACTCACTAAGCCTGCCCCCAGTGACGTACTTCCTCCAGCACAGCCAAACCTTCTAAGACCTCCAAGAACAGTGCCACCAACTGGAGACAAAATGTCTGTATATTTAAAGCCTATGGGGTACACTCTCATTCAAACCACCACAGGGATCATAACAGGATGTGTGCTTACTGGACTTCATCTGGGGGCTCAATATTTAAAGCAGAAGCATGTCTGTAAGTGTTTCCTTCTGCATAAGGTTTTTTTGTAATGTAATGTCTTAATCATAATCTACCATCAAATATTTTAGGAATATCTTTAATGTGTAGATAGTATATTAGCAGCATGGAATAATTACATCATAGGTTCACAAGCAGAGGCAGTCTATTGCAAGGACCTTCTTTGCTGTCAGAATAGAAACACTGAACATTGTAGAAATGCACTTTGCTCAGTAATACTTGAGTTGTTGCAATATTAGACTATCCATTTGATTATTACAGAAAATCCTTAACTGTAATTGATGGCTAATGCCATAATAGTATATTGCCTGTATTTCTTTTTTTTTTACTTTATTTTTTTTTCATTTTTTAACAATAAGTAATAATTTATGAGTACAAACATCCTTCATGTAAAACCAATTTGCAAGCAGTTGTGCCCAAACCCACACAGCCCATGGGTCCCAACATCCAGTTGGGGGGGGGGGCTTGTATGTTCAATCAAGTTGATCAGATGAGTGTCCAGACTGTATTGCTGTAGTCTCAACATTCACCCCAATCACAGTCCTTACATTCTATCACACCCCCTCTTCTGCAGATTGTTCCCTAGGCTTAGAAAAGGGGCACCTGTGGACGAGAAGCAAAACAGTCTACTTTCTCTGGAGCTGTTGTCTTGGACTCTGGTCAATTCTGGCTGTTTCCTTTCATGGGCTGACAGTTTGTCCATGAATAACCTTTCAATCCTACTAATGAAGCACAAGCAATTAGATATATAGGTATTTAAACAGCACTAATAGTTATGGTAGGTTACTTTGGTATAGACACATATGTTTGGATGATATGTTAATCCATGAATTACATTTTTTCCTGTTAAATATGACAGGGTCTTACTGTGGCTTATAACATCTCCTAACCTGTAGAGGATGTAAGCTTGTGGCATCAGCCATGGGTTATTCCTCCAAGGAGAGAGCCAATAGCCAATTAGATTTGGGATATACAGGCATATGGCTGCCTCTGCTGCACAGTATTTCCAGGCAGGTGAGGTGTAGCTGGTGCTGACGGTGGAGTCTTGCTTGACTCAAGGAGACCCGTATTTGCTTTATTGGTTTAGTGGCCTTTGGTAACACTCTCTGGTATTCCAGAGGCCATCTGTACACTTGCATGTGTGGTCTCAATACATCTTTCCCATGTTAACGTCAGGTCTTTGACAGCAGGGCCTTATCGCCTCTCTTCTTGCAGGTATCCCAGTTTAGAGGCAAGGAGCCTTTACCTTTTGTGGGGGCTTGGATCCCCTGGCCAACATCTCCTTGGTAGAATAATCCATTGCTGATGTCAGAGCTCCTGTATTAATATATTTTGCTTAAGTGCATAGCTTAAGGAGACTTTAGTATTATATTTGGTTCTGAATAGAGAATAATCCTTTTCACAGTTCCTATGTCTATTAGTCAATTAAAGAAGGCAGTTTTACCGGTTTTATAAGAGATAACTTCTATGACAGTTGGCTCCAATTTACAGATAGAGAATGACCTCATCAACATCATATTTCTCCTCATTCTATGGGGGGGAGGTAAGAAAGTCTCTCATATTAAAACCTAGAAGGTAAGTTTCATTAGGACTCATTATAAATAGTTGTTACAAGTAGGATCCACCAAGGAGTTTGATGTCTGTAGCAATCTGAGGCTTTTCTTCCTTTCAATGTTCAGAAGGGCCAGCCTTTCTGCTGGCACTTCCTGGTACATCCTACACAATGCAAAGATATATCTTTTCTTTCTCAGCAGTTAAGTTGGTGACATTTTGACCTGTTGGAACATGCAAATCTTTTCCCTTAGTTTTAAGATTTGAATTGCAAGGTTTTTGACAAAAACATTTCATATCTATCTGTATCTCCCTTTTTTATTTTATTTTATTTTTTTTAACCCATGAGTCTCCAGAAGGCAGTTGTATTACACATACCTATAGGCTGGAATCAAGGCGCAGATTTCATCAAATTCACCCATGCTGTTTTGGGTGGCAGTGTGTGGTTAACTTGGGAAGCAAACTTAATTTTTTAAGTTAGATCATCCTACAGGTAAAAGAGAATGCCACAAGGTGATACTGTACAACAGAAAAATTATAGAGAACATTTGTATGTGCCAATCCCAAAGTTATTGTACAGATTTTAAGTAAAACAGATGTGGACAACAACAATTTATATTTCCAATTAACTCAGGTGCATTACCGTTTTTATCAGAACCTTTAAACCAATGTTGTTTAATATACTTTTGTTAAGTCCTAAAACACCATGTAACCGGTAGACAGAGTCTTGGCAAAATTGGATACTTGTTGAACTCACATCAATTAAATATGTATTAATCGAATATACACCCATGTCCCTCTCCTGCCCCTCCCACACTTCCCAATTCACAATTTCAGTCAGTTTTCTGATGCAGTCTTTCTGTTGTTCTTTTAATATGCATCTCTCTCCACAAGAAATATTTATAACTGAGTTATTGGCACTAGCATCCGAATATGAGGGATACCATTCATAGCTGGTTTTTCTGGGACTGTGTTACTTCACTTAATATAATATCTTCTAGCTCCATCCATTTACTTCATGATGTCATCTTTCTTTACCGCTGCATAGAACTCCATTGCGTATATGTACCACATTTTCTCTATCCACTCGTCAGTTGAGGGGGATTTGGGTTAGTTCCAGCTTTTTGCTATTGTGAACAGAGCTGCAATAAATAGAGCTGTGCATGTATTTCTGCAGTAAGATGAGTCTTATGGTTATATGCCCAGGAGTGGTATGGCTGGGTCAAATGGCAAGCTCATTTTGATTCTTCTAAGGGTTCTCCACACTGCTTTCCATAGTGGTTGTACAAGTTTACATTCCCACCAGCAATGGATGAATGTTTCCCTTTCCCCACAACCTCTCCAGCACTTGATATGATTTGTTTTCTTGATCCTGGCCAGTCTTATCAGAGGGACATGATATCTTAAAGTGGTCTTAATTTGCATTTCCTTAATTATTAGTGATGTTGAACAGTTTTTAAGATGTTTCTCAGCCATCTCTAATTCCTCCCCTGTGAAGTCTCTATTCGGTTCTTTGCTCCATCTTTTGAGTGATTCATTTGTTTTCTTTCTTCTTTGTTTTTTGAGTAGTTTGTGTACTACTGGAAATCAATGCTTTGTCAGATGTATCTGCAGTGAAGGTTTCCTCCTAGTCTGTGGGTTTTCTCTTCACTTGCTTTATTGTTTCTTTTGACGTACTGGAGCTTTTGAGTTTAATGAGGTCCCATTTGTCAAATATCTATCTTATTTATTGTGCAACTGCTGTCTCATTTAGGAAGTCTTTTCCTATGCCTATGTCTTGTAGTCTGCTGCCATCTATTTCTTCTATCACCTCCAGAATTTTAGGTTTCACGTTGAGGTCTCTGATCCATCTGGAATTGACTTTTGTACAGGGTGAGAGGTAGGGGTTTAATTTCATTCTTCTACAAGTGGTGATCCAGTTTTGCCAACACCACTTGCTGAAGATGCTGTCTTTTCTCCATTGTGGTTTCTTGGCCCCCTTGTCAAATATGAGATGGCTGAAATTGTATGTGCTCAGATTTGGATCTTCAGTTTTATTCATTGGTCAACTGGTCTGATTTTTATTGCCAGGACGAGGCTGTTTTTATGACTAGTAAACCTGTAGTATAGTTTGAATAATCTGGTGGGAGTGATAGCCCCTGTAATTAGCTTTGGTTCTCTCAGGGTTTTTGCTTTTGGCTATTCCAGGGGCTTTTTTGTTTTTTTCCAAATGAAATTGAGATATTTTTTTTCCAAGCCTGTGAAGAAGCTCTGGGGATTTGATTGGGATTGCATAAATCTGTACACTACTTGTTTAGGAAGAATGGACATTTTTAACCTATATTTAGTTTCCCAATCCATGAGCAGGGGAGGTTTGTCCATCTTCTGATGTCCTTATTCAAATTCCTTTTTGCAGGTTTAAAATTTTTTGTTTTTTAGAGATCCTTAGTGTCTTTGGTTAGTTTGTTCCAGGGTGTTGTATTGTTTTTGAGGCTATTGTAGTGGGAAGGTCTCCTTGTAGTCCCTTCTCAGTTGCTTGTTGTTGGTGTAAAAGAGAGGCGACTGATTTTTCTAGATTTAATTGTATCCTGCCACTTTATCAAAAGCTCTTAATAATTTCTAAGAGTTTTTCTGGTGGAGTTCCTTAGCATCCCTTAGGTAGACAATCAATTCATCAGGAAAAAAGGATAGCTTAACTTTCCTTTTTTCCAATTAGAATTCCGTTAATTTTCCTTTTCTTGCCTTATGGCCCTAGCAAAGGTTTTCAAGCACTATATTGAAAAGGAGTGGTGACAGGGGCAGCCTTGCTGAGTTCCTACCTTTAAGGGGAATGCTCTCGGTCAGTTCCCCATTTAGGGAATGATATTGGATGTGGTTTTTCCTGTGTATTGGCTTTTGACTACATTGGAGAAGGATCCCTCCAGTCCAATTTCCGCTAGGACTTTAAGCATGAAGGGATGGCTGGATTTTTGTCAAAGGCTTTCTCTGTGTCAATGGAATGATGGGTGTGGCTTTTTGTCTTTCAGTTCAGTCCATTTATATGCTTTATGATATTTATTGATTTTCATATGTGGAACCATCCCTGCATCTCTGGGTATGAATCCAACTTGGTCCCGACAGATGATCTTCTTGATGGGGTCTGTATGCAGCTTGCCAGTATCCTGTTTAGAATTTTGGCATCTATGTCATTAGGGAGATGGGTCTATAGTTCGTCCTTTTTGGGTTGTATCTTTACCTGGTTTTTGGTATTAGTGGGAGGCTGGCTTCTTAGAAGGAATCTGGGAGAAACTCCCTCCATTTGTATCCTTCGAAACAACTTGAGTAGTAATGGTTAAAGTAGTAGTAGTAAAGAACTTTTTGAAATATTTTTATAGAATTCTGCCGTGAACCATCTGGGCCTGGGCCTGGGCATTTTTTGGTTGGGGAGCGACTTATTATAGCTTCAATGTCCTATTTCTTCCTGTATTATTGGTCGAGTTAGGCTGTCGATCTATTCTTGTGACTTTGGGTTCCCAGAAATTCAGAGATTCACATTTCTTTCTCTAGGTTTTCAAACTTAGTAGAGTATAGGTTATGAAATATGCCCTTATATGATGGTCTGGATTTTTTCATTGTCTGTGTGATATTTCCCCTTTCATCTTTGATTTTGTTTATTTGGAGTTGCGCTTTCTTTTGGTTAACTGGGCTAGAGGTCTGTCTATCTTGTTTATTCTCTCAAAATACCAACTTTGATTCATTTTGATTTTTTTTGTATGGTTTTCGTTGTTTCTATTTCCTGGAGCTCTGCAATGATTTTTTTTTTTTATTTCTCTTGTCGGCTGCATTTAGGGTTCAGCTGTTGTTTTGTCTCTAAAGTATTTTTAAGCTGCAGTGTTTAGATCATTCACTTGTGCTCCTTTTCTGTTTTTTTTAATGTAGGCACTTGAGCTATAAACTTCTCTCGTAGGACTCTTTTAAAGTGTCCCGCAAAGGTTTTGCTGTGTTGTTTTATCATTGTCATTCAGTTCCAGTGAATGTTTGTCATTTCTTCTTTAATGTCTCTTTCTTCCTTGCCCAATTCATTATTCAGGAAGAGGTTATTTTTAGTCTCCATGTGTGCTTGTAGGTTTTAGGGTTTTATCCTGGTGTTGATATTGATTTTATTGCACTGTGGTCTGATAGACTGCACGAGATTATTTCAATCTTTTTTGTATTTGTTGAGTTTTTTTGTCTGTAGCCCAGTTTATGGTCTATTTTGGAGAATGTTCCATGAGGTGCTGAGAAGAAGTGATTCCGCTGTGTTTGGGTGAAATATTCCTTTCGTAGATGTCTGTGAGGTCCATTTTGGTGTATTGTATTGTATCATTTAAGTTCAGATGTCTCTCTGTTTATCCTTTGTCCCTGGGAGCTGTATAGGGGACTTAATGGGGGTATTGAAGTCCCCTATTTTTAGTGTGCTGGGGTTAACCTGTGCCTTGAGATCCTGAAAAAAGTCTTTATAAAGTTTTGGTGCACCAGTGTTTTGGGGCGTAGATATGCATGAATTGTTGAAATATTTCAATCAGCAATTGTCCTTTAATAAAGGATGTAATGCCCTCGTTTGTTTCTTTTTAATTCTTTTGTTTTGAAGTCTATTTTGTCTGATATGAATATCGCACCCCTCTTTCTTTTTGGTATCATTTGCTAGGAATATTCCATCCCCTTCCCGGTGAGTTGGTGCCTATCCTTGAAAATGTGAGATGGGTTTCTTGTAGACATCATATATATGGGTTCTGTTTCCTAATCCCATTCTCACAGTCCCTATGCCTTTTGATTGGGGAGTTTAGCCCATTAATATTTTAAGGTTATAAGTGAAAGATGCATGTGCTGCGTAAATCCTTTCACTTTTAATATCCTTTGGACTCTAGCCCCTCTGATTTTGCTTATGGGTTTTATTAGTTTCTTTTTCTAGGTGTTTGAGGATTGTTGCTCCTCGCTTCTGCCCGTTGAATTGCTTCAAGTTTTTATGAAGAATTGGTTGTTTTCAGACAGTAGTCTATCATCTTGTTTATGTCATGAAGATTTTTTCTCTCTCCTTCAACTATAATCAATAGATTTTGCTGGGTAAGTCTGGGGTGGCATCCATAGTCCGTTAACACAGGAAGGTTTTTTCCTCCATGTTCTTCTTGCTTTCAATGGTTTGATCCGAGAAAGTCATTTGTAATTCTGAGGGTTTCCCTTTTGTAGTGTGACTTGTTTTTTTTTTTCTTTTGTAGGGCCTGCAAATTTTTGCCTTTGTTTTGGGCATCCAGCATTTTAACTATGATAATGGTGTGGGGACTTTCTTTCCTGATCTTGTCTACTTTGGGAGCCTAATGTGATTCTTGTATTTTGTAATGGGTTGGTCTAGTTTTAGTTTGGGGAATTTGTTCACCTATTATTTCTGTTGAAGATCTGATCAAAAACATTCTCTTGAGATTCTTTTCTCTTTCCTCTATTCCTATGTGGGAAGGTTTGATCTTTTCATAGTGTCCATATTCCTGGTTGTTTCCCTTTTGTGTATTTTTAAATTTTTCATAATCTTTATTTTGAGCTTTTTAGTTTGCTCTGTGTTATCTTCCAAATCTAATATGCCCTTTGCTCTGATTCCTCCATTCTTCTTCTGACGTTTTTTCCTTTCCTTTCTTCTTGATTGGATGGTTGTTCTAACTCCTTTTTGTTGTTTCATCCCGTGGTTTTTTTTGTATTTCCATTTCCTTTTTTGAACTTCTCAGCAGTCCTCTTCTTGATGCTCCTTCCTTCGTTGGTTGGCTTCCTTTTCGTGTTTCTACTTCCTTTTTGGAGTTTGTTTTTGTTCTCCCGCATAGTTTCTTTTCTGGAGTTTGTCAATCTGTTCCTTTAGTTCTTTCTGATGTTTGTCATTGTATCCCTCTAGGTCCTTTTTGAGTTTTTCATTTTCTCTCTTTAGTTCTCTGAATTCCTCTTTATGTTCTTTAATTTCTCTGCATAGGTCTGCAATTATTCCTCTAAGATCTGTTCCTTGGGTCTCCTCCAAGGGGTTCCCACTGTAGCTATCTCCTACTGGTTTGGTAGCACTTGATGCAGGATTTTCCTGTGCCTTTCCCATGTTGTCCCTTCGTCGTGTTCCTGGCATGTGGGCTTCCCTTTTGAGGTTCAGATCACAAATACCTTTTCACTATGTTAGGGGATAGTTTTACTTTCCTCCTTTAGATAATTTTTCCCCGTTTCTCCTCCTTGTTTATGGAGTATTGACTTGTCTAGTTTTCAATTTTGTAAACCACTCTTCTCTTCTTGCTCTGAAGGTTCTCCAAGAGAAGGTCCATTTGGATTCTCACCAATTCCCATTTGTGGGGGGGGGGGGAGGGGTATGCCTGACCTAGCCCATGCCCGGGTACCTGCCTGAGTGACTTACAGCCTCCTGCCTGTGCCTCAGGAGCTGGCCTGCACAAAGCTGCAGAGGGACCAAACCAAACCCATACCCGACCCTCTGGTCACACTGCAAAGGCAAAGCGTGGTCCCACCCAGACAGGCATCCCCTGAAAGAGGGCTCAGAGTCATGACCCTCTTCCAGCCACCCCAGAAACAGTCCACCCCAAAATGTACCTGCCTGAGTGACTTAGGGCCTCCTGCCTGCGCCTCAGGACAAAATCTTTTACTAGAGAGAGAGAGTCAAAGCATTCCACTTGGTCCCTTTTACCATAGTTATCCTTATTCTACTCCTAATGGGAGTGTTGGGAGATTTTTTTCTCTATTGCTGAAGGTAAAACTAAAAGAAGAGGTTGTTAAGAGCAGTGTCTGTATATCTCTTTCATTCAGAAAACAAAAACTTGCCTAAACACTGCCTACCAGCTGTCATTTGTTTCATTGTTGAAGTCTTGCCACTGACACACCACCTCCCCCCCAGCTGCAAAGGAAGCCAGGCAATCAAATACAAAGTTTTCCATCTCTGTAGTAGAAAGCAAAGGAAGACACTCTGGGAAATGACACGTGGGCTTCTTACAACTTTTCATAAGCCAGGGCCTTGTCACAGCTTTGACACTGAACTTTGCTGTCAATTATTCGGGTCAGTTATTTCCTCACGTATTAGTTACTTTTCTGTTGCTGTGATGAAACAACATGACCAAGGCAATTTAGAGAAGGAAGAGTTTATTTAACCTACAGTTTCATAGGAGGAAGAGTCCCATCATGGTGGGGGGTGCATGATGGCAGAGGCAGCCAGAGCAGAAAGCCAAGCACTCACATCTTCAAGAACACACAGAGCAACTGCAAGTGGGATGAGGCTATGGACTCTGAAAGCCCACATCCAATGATGTGCTTCCTCCAGCAAGTTCCATGACCATCTGCAAACAGTACCACCTCCTGGGGACCATATCTCAAGTGTTGAAGTACTTGAGCCCGGGGGGACATTTCTCATTCAAACCATCATAGCTAGCTTCTAGGAATATTCCAGTTTAAGTGTGTGGCCTTGCTGTCTGAAAGCTTAGAGTTCTGTGGGGGTGAACAAACATTTTAGGGGAAAGTTTTGCTATGAAATTATGTTTTTCTATTATTTTACTTTATCATCTCTCTTACAATAAAATAGAAGCAATATTTTTCTGTTACATATTGTCCCTAGAGGAAGGGCGGGCAAGCAGTCATCACTCAGCTTCGAGTTTCAAAATGAGATTTTTTTTTGTAATTCCTTAGCTAATACATGGTTCTGAAAGCCAAGAACAAAGTACATAGTTGAGAAAGAAAATATATGCCTTTGAAAAGTCACAGTCTCAGAATCTAGAAGATGTGAACATAGATTTTATTAAAAATCAACTCAGCAGAGATCCATGCATGGCCATGTTTATCTCAGCTTTCTTCACAATAGCAAGGAGCTGGAACCAACCCAAATGCCCCTCAACTGATGAGTGGATAGAGAAAATGTGCTACATCTATACAATGGAGTTCTATGCAGCAGTAAAGAAAGATGACATCATGAGCTTTGCAGGAAAATGGCTGGAGCTAGAGGACATCATGCTGAGTGAAGTAACACAGTCCCAGAAAAACAAACGACGAAATGGTAGCCCTCATCTGTGGATGCTAGTGCCAATTACCTAGTTGTAAGTATTTCTTGTGTAGGGCCCCTTGAGCTTTTGTCCAAGAAGTTGGGAGTGATGCATATTGGAAACAACAACAACAACAACAACAACAACAAAAGGACTGCATCAAAGAACTGACTGAAACAGTGAACTTCTGCTCAAAACAGTCAACTTCCACATGGAGAATATTGAGAAAGACTGAGAAAGAGATGAAAAGCATGTTTGGCAGAATGCATGAGCTCTGGTGGGGTGGGGGGATAGGGTGGGGGACACGGGTCTAGATTTGATAATCTTGTACAATATATATTAAAAAATATTTAAAAAATCAAGTCAGTGGGAGTAGGGAACAAAAGTTCTTCTGGGTGGGATAAACTTGAAGAGATTAAAACAAGTTTGAGTAAATTAGGTGACTCAGACGTTCCTCCCCTGCAGACTGATGCCCAGCACTTCATAAACTGCGTGTGGTGGCACAGGCTCGTAATCTCAGCACTCAGGAGGTTGAGGCAGGACAGTTAGAGATTCAAAGTCATCCTTAGCTACAGTGAGTCGAAGTCCAGGCTGGGCTACATGAGATAATGTTTCAAAAACAAAAACATAACAAAAACAAACAAACAAACAAACAAAACCCAAATGAGTGGACCCAGTGATATTGCCAGGGCCACGTCACTGACCTTGTACATCAGCAACTGATGTCTGAGAAAAACCCGTTGCCTGCGTGCCTGAAGTCAGATGGGAGTGCCCTTCCCTTCAGAGGCCAGCAGGATTGGAGGAAGGCACATGTTCCACACACTCCAACTCTCAATGTCAGGAAGTCATTGAATCCACCCAGAAATGCAGATAAAGAAATGGCCATTGGAAGGATATTGACAAGGTCTTAAAACTGCCTACATAGTTGTTTAAAACAACTGACGTCTTATCAGAAGCAAATGTAAAGTGACCAGATTATGTGTTTCCTGGTGTGGACCTGTGGTTTAACAGTTATTTGAGTGTTCATTGTTTGTTTCGGCCTCTTTATTTATGTGTGTTCTGGAAGGAAGCTAAAGTCTCGTCCATGGTAAGCGAGCACACTCAACCACTGAGCTACATCCCCAACCACTGTTAAGTTTTATTACAGAAGGTGAAGAAAGTTCCCATTTTGTCACATCTAGATTATGACTATGAATTTCATACCTTCCTTACAAACCCATGAACTGATGACCACAGTGCAATATGGGACATGGCCAATGAGAGAATAGTTAGAGAGTACTAGAAACTAAGAAAGGAACTAATTGGCTATTGGCTCTCCCCTTGGAGAAATAACCCATGGCTGATGCCACAAGCTTACATCCTCTACAGGTTAGGAGATGTTATAAGCCACAGTAAGACCCTGTCATATTTAACAGGGGGGAAAATTGTAATTCATGGATTAACATATCCAAACATGTGTCTATGCTAAAGTAACCTACCATAACTATTAGTGCTGCTTAAATACCTATATATCTAATTGCTTGTTCTTCATTAGTAGGATCGAAAGGTTATTCCTGGACAAACTGTCAGCCCATGAAAGGAAACAGCCAGAATTGACCAGAGTCCAAGTCAACAGCTCCAGAGAGAGTGGACTGTTTTACCTCTCATCCACCTGTGCCCCTTTTCTAAGCCTAGGGAACAACCTGCGGAAGAGGGGGCGTGGTAGAATGTAAGGGCTGCGATTGGGGTGAATGGTGAAACTACAGCAATGTAGTCTGGACACTCATTTGATCAACTTGATTGAACAAACAACCTGTCACCCCCCACTGGATGGTGGGGCTGTAGGTGTTTGGGCACAACAGCCTGCAGATAGGTTTTGCATGAAGGATGCTTGTACTCATGGATTATCACTTATAGCTAAAAATGAAAAAAAAAA
>VZQC01010049.1:662760-706573 GCA_009823505.1 Rhizomys pruinosus
AGAACCGTCTGAAACTCCAATTCCAGGAGAACTCCAGTTCCAGGGGAATCCGACACCCTCTTCTGACCTCCGCGGCATTGCACGACACGGGTGCACAAACTTGCATGCAGACAGTACATTCATACACATACAGAAATAAATAAAAATTAATATAAAAAAAAGACTTCTAATTTAGTGTCCAAAAATTTTTAAGATTATCAGATGTTCCCCAATGAGGGTAATGTAAAGCTAAATTATCTTTAATTAGATTGGAATTTGGATCTTCTCTCTTGTTTTTGGTTAGTTTGGCTAGAGGTTTGTCAGTTTTGTTAATGTGCTTACATACATGCAGGCAATACGTTTATCCACATATGATTACAAAATAATAATGAAGTATTCTGAAAAAATATGAACATAAATGAATAATGAAATAAAGTAGAAAGTCTGTTCTTGTTTGGTGCTTCTGGTAGAAGAGGCTCACCCCTCACACTTGCCTTAGTTCCGTCTGCTGAACAAAAATTCCTGTGATCTCTGTAGTCCTTTCATGTGGCCAGGGTGGGGACTGTCGAGACTGCATCAGAGTCCCTTGGGACTTGGGGACTGCTACTACATCACATTCTATAAGGTGCTGTACTTATCCTGGATCCCAACTGATTCTCTGCTCCATGGGGCAGTAGGGAGGTGGAGATGATGCCTACTGCAAGTTTTTCAACTTTAGGGCACCATTCAGAGCTGCTACCCCCATGGTCCTCTTTCCATGGTCCAATCACTTGCTATTCTGGATGATGACAGAAACCCAGGTGGGTATGCATTAGAAATCTCTCTTTTAACTATGTGTCTATGGTTTTTCTTTCTTGATGCTGAGTTTTGCATCTGATTTGAACTTTCTTACATTTGAACAATCTTGCCAAGACTCTTGCTGCGCTGGGTGCTCCAAGGCCTTCAGGGTACTTTCCTGGCAAGGTCCAGCTTAACACATGCTACTTGGCATGGCTTAGTGCGCTGACTGCTTCATCACAGAGAATCCCCCCCCCATCTCTCTATTGCTGTTCTGGTTAACCTTAATTGTCAGCATGACATAGGCCAGAGTGCTCTGAGAGGAGGAGCCTCAACTGAGAGATCATCCAGGTCAGATCCACCTGTGGCTAAGTCTTTGAGGAATTGTCTTGATTGTTGATTAATGTGGCAGTGCTAACCCTGAGCTGTAGCTGGCAGGACGCCCAGGAGGAACCCAGGTAAGCAGCATTCTCTTGGCTGTGCATTTCTTTTTCTTTTTTTTTTTTTTATTGATGCTTTGTGTATTTCATACATCATTTTCCAATTCAGTTCAGGCATATTTCCCCTTCCCTTCCCCCATCCCACCCCACCCCATCCCAGATCATGCATTCTGCCATAACTGTCCTGCATCTTTCTCTCAGTTTTTTTTTCATTTTTTAGCAATAAGTGATAATTTATGAGTACAAGCATCCTTCATGCAAAACCAACTTTCAAGCAGTTGTGTCCAAACCCACACAGCCCCTTTGTCCCACCATCCAGCAGGGGGGGCTTGTATGTTCAATCAAGTTGATCAAATGAGTGTCCAGGTTACATTGCTGCAGTTTCACCATTCACCCCAATCACAGCCCTTACATACTACCATGCCCCCTCTTCCGCAGATTGTTCCTTAGGCTTAGAAAAGGGGCACAGGTGGATGAGAAGCAAAACAGTCTACTTTCTCTGGAGCTGCTGTCTTGGTCTCTGGTCAATTCTGTCTGTTTTCTTTCATGGGTTGACAGTTTGTCCAGGAATAAACTTTCGATCCTACTAATGAAGCACAAGCAATTAGATATATAGGTATTTAAACAGTAGTTAATTGTTATGGTAGGTTACTTTAGCATAGACACATGTTTGGATATGTTAATCCATGAATTACAATTTTCCCCCCTGTTAAATATGACAGGGTCTTACTGTGGCTTATAACATCTCCTAACCTGTAGAGGATGTAAGCTTGTGGCATCAGCCATGGGTTATTCCTCCAAGGAGAGAGCCAATAGCCAATTAGATTTGGGATATACAGGCATATGGCTGCCTCTGCTGCACAGTATTTCCAGGCAGGTGAGGTGTAGCTGGTGCTGACAGAGGAGTCTTGCTTGACTCAAGGAGACCAATATTTGCTTTATTGGTATAGTGGCCTTTGGTAACACTCTCTGGTATTCCAGAGACCATCTGTACACTTGCATGTGTGGTCTCAATACATCTTTCCCATGTTAACGTCAGGTCTTCGACAGCAGGGCCTTATCGCCTCTCTTTTTGCAGGTATTCCAGTTTAGAGGCAAGGAGCCTTTACCTTTTGTGGGAGCTTGGATCCCCTGGCCAACATCTCCTTGGTAGAATAATCCATTGCTGATGTCAGAACTCCTGCATTAATATATTTTGCTTAAGTGCATAGCTTAAGGAGACTTTAGTATTATATTTGGTTCTGAATAGAGAATAATCATTTTCACAGGTCCTATGTCTATTAGTCAATTCAAGAAGGCAGTTTTACTGGTTTTATAAGAGATTACCTCTATAATAGTTGTCTCCAATTTACAGTTGGAAAACGACATCATCATCATATTTCTCCTTGTTCTATCAAACACCTCTGTGGATCCTACTTGTAACAACTATGTATAATGAATCCTAATGAAACTTACCCTCTAGGAGCCACAAAGGTTTTAATATTGGCTGTGCATTTCTACCCTGGCTTCTGTCAGTGATAGGCTCTGATCTGTGACGCTTAAGTCAAATCAATCTTTTCCTTCCCCCAAGTTGCTTTTGGCCATGGTATTTTATCAGAGCAACAGAAAAGTAAGGAGTACAGCAACTCTTTCTTTTATTTCTCGATTGGTGGCTTCTGTTCTGACTTTATTTCCCCCAAATTCCTGACCTTGAAGATGCTGACTCTGATCTTCCATCTTGACTTCCATCTCCTTACTTTGTTTTTTGTTTAAAGATACCAAAGAACATAATTTTTTTTTTGCATAATCTCTCTGGATAGGCTGGAGAGACGGCTCAGTAGTTAAGAGCACCAGCTGTTCTTGTAGAGGACCTAGGTTGAGTTCTCAGCACCCACATGAAAGCTAGGAACTGTCCATGACTTCCAGTTCCAGGATATAGGGCACCCTCTTCTGGCCTCCATGGGCATTGCGTGACAGAGGTACACACATACATGCAGGCAAAGCACTCAGACACATCAAAAATAAAATTAATAACAATATCCCTGGAGAATTTACAAGAATAAATGGTTATTGGATAGGTTGGCCGCTATAACAAACAACCTTGAAACCTCCGTAACTAAGCACAAGTCTGTGTCCCTCTCTCATCACTGTCCATTGAGAGTGAAGGGTATGTCCCCAGGAAATGCAGGAGCCAGGCTTTCTCAAAAGTGACTTATGGCTTTACAGCGGGATCTGTGTTTCCTATCTCCTGACAAGGGAACAGACAGCAAAGGCCAGAGTTTGGGGGTCAGACCTGGAAGACACATACATCACTTTTGTTCTAGTCCTGTGGCCAGCCCTAGGCACATGGCTCTGCCTAGGTATTAGGACACTGGGAAGTGGAGTCTTCCTCCACTCTGCCCACCAGGTCCCAAGTCTAGCCACTGCCCATGCCTTAGTTACTTTTGTATACTTTCAGGGTAGATCATTGGCTTCATCATGTCCTGAGCATCATATCCCTCAAGCAAGTTTAACTCATGTTGCTCTGAACTGTTTCTAATAAATAATTTAGTGTCCTAGTATATATATATATATATATATATATATATATATATATATATATCTCCAAAAGGCATCAAATGACACTTCTCCCCCCAATTCTGAACTCCTGTTTCACAGAAAACGAAATCTCTCTCTCTCCTTTGAATGCTTATTTTTGCTCTTATTCTAGTCTCTGAAGGTGTTGAAAGTACTCCATCAGGATTAACAGACTCCAGGAGAATCAGCATTGCATTCAAGTAGAATGGCTTCAAACTCACAGGGCGGCTAAAAGAAAGCCCGAGCCAAGCTTCTTCATTCATTGAAACTTGACCTCAGAGCTCTCTACCTTAGAGGGTGTGCCTTTTTCTTTGGATGTGCTGTGGAGCCTGGAGTGGCTGGCTGGGAGTGCTCTGAGGGGATGACTCTAGCCCTGAGGATCACTGGCAGTGCAATGCGGGACACGCTTAGCCCCCATACCCCCCATACCTCTTTTTTTTAATTGTTCTAGAAAAATTAAATCTGTGATCAGAGAAGCTTTTCTTTTTCTTTTTTTTTTATTTTGTAGTGGACAGCCATTAATGCAGTGACTCACGACTGGTCAAAGTACTGAGAATAGTGACTATTGAGATTCAGGGGTTTTTTTTTGCTGTTGTTGTTGGGGTTTTTTTGTTTTGTTTTGTTTTGTTTTTGCCTTTTTGAGACAGGGTCTTCCTGTAGCCTCAGCTGGCCTGGAACTCACTCTGTAGACCAAGCTGGCCTTGAACTCACAGAGATCCACCTGCCCCTGCCTCTGCCTCCCAAGGGCTAGGATTAAAGGTGTGTGCCACCACACCCTTTGAGACTCTGTTCTAAATGAGACATCTAACCTAACCTCTCTTCCCCAAGACTCAGAGAACACAGTGAAAGAGGGGTGGAAAAAGTGTAAGAGCTAGAGGCTAGGAGGACTGCACTGACTTAACACTGTAGTTTACACATCTTTAGGATGGTGCTACTCTCATGAATTCACAGCAGCTATGATTCCTGGCACAAGACCTGAACAAGATCAAGCTGGTCAAAATTCCATCATGGATGGGTGATGGGCTCCAAAAGCTCCACCCCTATCTGAGGCTCTAGTTAGTAGCTGATGGCTGTTGATGGAGGGACAGTCATTTTTCTTCGGGGGTGTGGCCACCTCTAGGTTGTCCATGCCCTAGTGGATGGTCCAACACCCAAGTACATATGGCAGCACTAACTGGATGCAGCAAAATTAAAAAACAAAACAAAACAACAACAAGGACATGAAGGTGGGTGGGAGACATGTTGGGGGGATTTAGGGAAGAGTTGAAGAGAAGAAATGGGGGAGTAAGAACATGATGCACTGTACACATATATGAAATGCTCAAAGAATATTTTTAATTAAATTTACATAATGAGAACAAATGAAAAATGAAAAGCGTCAAGATCAAACTAAAAATGAAACTCAGCAGAAACGGTTAGATGTGTAGAAATGGGCCAAGACAGACCACGGTAACATTCCCAGGAGCATCACAATCAGAGAGGAAGTGCATCTGGAAGGGAATTTGCATAGAATTTCTAACAAAGCATAATCAGAATTTAAGGCCTTTCATAAATGGCCAGATGCTGATCCAATCAATCATGACTTTGGGAGTTTGATAACGCCAGTTACTGAGATTTAATTACAGGATAACTTTCTGCTGCAAGTAATTTTCCCTCCTCTCTAGTTTCCTGGCATCTGCCCTATTCCACTCCCACATGGAAATGTATATTTTATCAAAAGTTAAGAGCTAAAATCTCCATACAACAGAGAATATGCAGAGCTTGTCTTTCCCACTCCGGATCACCTCGCTGATATATTTTTCTGGGTCCATACAGTTCCCAGAAAATTGCTTAATTCTGCTTTTCTTTATGGCTGGATAAAATTCCATTGTGCATATTTACCACATTTCCATTTTTCATTCATCTACTGATATCTAGGTTGATTCCATTTCCTACCATTATGAATAAAGCAGTAATAAACATAGTCGAGAGTAAATGTCTCTGTAATAGAATATGTTTCTTAAGAAAATCTATGCTGTTGATTCAAAATGGAAGTTCTCTGTTCCTTGTTCAAAAACAGATTAAGACTGGGGATAGCCTAGCAGTTAAGTGTGCCGACTGCTCTTGCAGAGGACCCGGGTTCAATCCCCAGCACCCACATGGTGGCTGAGAACCGTCTGTAATTCCAATTCCAGGAGAACTCCCGTTCCAGGGGAATCTGACACCCTCTTCTGACCAAGGCATTGCACGACACGGGTGCACAGACCTACATGCAGACAGTACATTCATACACATAGAAAATAAATTAATTAATTTAAAAAAACATATTAAGACTTTCATGATGTTAGCTCTAGTCTAGAAGCGGGGCTGCCCTGAGAAGTGGCTCTGAGCCCTTGTCTAGGTCCTAGGTCTGTGAAGCTGATTCTTCTTAGAGGTTATCTTCAGGTTCCACGAGTTCTAACTACATGTGAATATTCCCTTTCTTGGATGTTATTTTCTTCCTCTACTTACGGTATTTAATGGGCCAGTGTTTACACAAGGAGCCTGAAATCATCACAGATTCTTTCCCCTTGCCACTCCACCCATTGATAATGATTCTTCTTAATTTTACCTGGAAAACTTTTTCAATTAATTTGTCATTTTACTATCTGCCTATGTATTTATCATCTATCTGTCTGTTTTTTCTTTTATTTTTATTTATTTTGAGATAGGGTCTCACTATTTTGACCCAGCTGGCCTAGCACTTCATATGTAGACCAGGCTGGCTTGGAACTCACAGAGATCTATTTGTTGCTTTTGCCTCATAGTTCCTGGCATTAAAGACACGAGCGACTACATCCAGCTTTATTTTGCTTTTGTTTTCGTATAGGGTTTTATATAGCTTCCATAGACTGGCTGCAAACTTATAATCTAGCTGAAGAGATTATATATATATATATATTATATCATATTATACTATTATGTATACTACTATATTCCCTTGTTCCTGATCCTGTCTGCTTCCTCCAAGTGCTGGAATTACAGGTATATACTACCATCTTAGCTTCTCTTTTTAAATTATTTATTTATTTTTATCTTATATGTATGAGTGTTATGCCTATATATGTGTAAGTGGACCTATGTCCTGTAGTGCCCACAGAGGAAAGAAGAAGGTATCAGATTCTCTGGAACTAGAGCTACAGATGGTTGTTTAGCCACCATGGAGGTGTTAGGATTTGAACCTAGGTCTTCTGTGAGAGCACCCAACCAGTGCTCTTAACCACTGAGCCATCTTTCCAGCCTCCTAGCTTCTCTCTTAATCTCTGTCCAAGTTCAGAATTCTCATGTACCTCACTGACATCTACTTGCTTGATTCTAACATCTCAACGATCTCTCTAAATTGCCATGTTGAGTTGATTAAAAGCCTTCAATGACTTCTTAAAACCTACAAAATATAACTGAAAGGGCACATGGTACACGTCACCTTCTGCAGCCTGATTCCTCCTCTGCCTAAGCATCATCCACCAAGAAATGCAGGGAACGGAGTTCTAGAAGCTGAAGAGATGAGGAGCTCTTCTAAAGCTTCCCCAGAGAGGTGTAAAGCCCTGCCGAGGCCTTGGTTTTGGCCCTCAGGAATTAGTTTCAGACTTCTGACCTTCAGGACTATAGGAGAATAAAATGCATTGCTGAACCTGATCAAGTTTGTGGTTATTAGAGTAGGTAGGGAGCTAAGACAACTTCCTCCAGACTGTCTCAGTATCTCCCCCAGCCATGCCACCTGGCTGCATTGCCCTTCATCTGTACACCTGGAGCATCTACTTGAACCATATTGTACTGACTGCACATTTTAATTTTCTTATTAAGTCATATGCTTCCTTACACCTAACACATGACAGACACCTCCTTCCTTCTCATTGGAGGAATGGAAGTGCCCCACAGGGTGAAAAGTGGAGCAAGGTTCAGAGTGAGAAAAGTGCTTTCAGTTCAGGAAATTATTTTTTTGTGATCACCATTTCCATTGCTCTAGGATGGGCTGGACTCAACAAATTCCAGAGCACATTGTACAGAAAATAGATTATAACTAACCAGTGTGACCAAGAATTAAAAAAAAATTGTCCAGTAGAAAGAAAAACTGAGCCGGGCATGGTGGCCTTTGATCCCTGCGAGGTCAAGGCCAGCCTGGTCTACAAAGTGAGTTTCAGGAGAGCTGGGGTTATAGGGAGAGCCTGTCTCAAAAATATCCCCCCCCAAAGAAAAACTATCCCATGTAAGATGATTATTAAAATGCATTTTGGGGGCTGGAGAGATAGCCTAGCAGTTAAGAGCACCGACTGCTCTTACAGAGGACCGGGTTCGACCCCCAGCACCCACATGGCGGCTAAGAACCGTCTGTAACTCCAATTCCAGGAGAACTCCAGTTCCAGGGGAATCCGAGACCCTCTTCCGACCTCCGCACATTGCACGACACGGGTGCACAAGCCTACATGCAGACAGTGCATTCATACACATACAAAAATAAAATTAAAAAAAATGTTTAAAGATGCATTTTGGTAGAACATCTTTAGGTTATCTTGGGAATATCATGGGGAAATCTGTCTACTGCTATTTTTGAGAAGTGGGTGGGCACAGGCTACAGTTTTTGTACAAATAGTAAGGACACTGATAAAACCTAGTAATATCCTGTGATACTTAATTCTGATTGTCAGTTTGATGAGATTCATTCATAAACAGTAAGCACATCAATGACCACGCTTCTGGCAGACTGCGAGGGCATTTCAGGAGAGTATCAACTGCGGGAGACCCGCAGACCAGGAACGGAATCCATTCTTTCCTCCTTGGAGGTGCTGATTTCAGGTATGTGGTCACAGCTATAAGAAAAGTAGATGTTGCACACTTTGATGAGGATTCAGTAGGATCCATGTAGAAAGACTCTGACGGGGATACACCAGGATACACATCGACAGGACCCTGACACAGACGCACTAGGATCCATGCACACAAGCATTAGCAGAGCTTGAAATGAGTAGGGAAAGGATTTATGTTCAAAGGAAAAACTGCTCAGCCATATTTTTTAGAACATCTTTTATTTATTCTTGGACAATTTCATATATATATATGCAATGTGTCTTAATCCTACCACCCTGCTGTCCTCCTATTTTCTCAGCATTCTAGATCCCAGCAGAGCATCCTGTTAGGTATGTGTAAATATATCAACATATCAACTCCTGCTTCGGTCCTGTGTAGTAAGGATTATGTGAATTTGTCGTCACATACTGTGTTGTAGTGATCAGTTATGATCAGTATCTTTTGTTGCTTTTATAAATTCCAGACTTAATACAAGTTTATTTTACAGACATCTGTCTTGGATGCAACCTCACTGCCGGGTGCTATCAGGAACATCTTGTTCACAGTAATTGCAATGAAGTGCGCTGGTTCCTACCAAAAAGCTACTCTACTTGTCTCTGCCTGGGTGAGCGGGTCATCACCAAAGCAGATTTAGGAAGAGCTAGATAGTTCTCACAGACACTGTGACCCAGGCTATAATTAACTCTGTTAAAAAGATAAAAGTGGGGCTGGAGAGATGGCCTAGCGGTTAAGAGCGCTGACCACTCTTACAGAGGACCCGGGTTCGATCCCCAGCACCCACATGGCGGCCGAGAACCATCTGGAACTCCAATTCCAGGAGAACTCCAGTTCCAGGGGAATCCAACACCTCCGCGGCATTGCAGGACATGGGTGCACAGACTTGCATGCAGACAGTGCATTCATACACATACAGAAATAAATAAATAAATAAATAAATAAATAAATAAATAAAATTTAAAAAAATTTTTAAAGATAAAAGTGGAATTGATGAGACGATTCTGACTGTCATAAAATTGCTCAGAAAAATCAAGCAGACTCTAGTCTTGCTGAAATTATACTACCATAGCAACTGCTGTTGACACTTCCTCATTGGCAAATTTTATCTTCAGGCAACATAAACAATGTCACAAGTAAATTGATGATAACTGATTAATGCATGAAATGGTGGAGGAAGTTTGGGGGGTTTTCAATTTTTAATTGAATTTTTTCTTGGATTTTTAAAATTTTTAATTGAATTTTTCTTGAATTTTTTTCCTCACACATGGATGTAGTGCATTTTGTTTATCATCACCCATCCTCTCTGATCTTCCTCCCACCCCTCCCAACTCCCCAGCCAACAGATCCCTTTCCCACATTCATGTGTGTTATTTTTTGTTCTGTGGCCCACTGAGTTTACCTAGGTCTGTCTGTGTGGTCAAAGGTTTGAAACTCTCCATTGGGGCCTGGCGAGCTTACTGCTGGATACACAACTGAAAACAGACTCCTTCCCCTCAATCCATCGGTAGCTAACAGTTCATCAGGGAAGCTAGGACCTCCTCAGACCCTCCTTGGTCCATGGTTTATGTTGACAGGCCCCGCCTTGTGCAAGCCCAGCACAGGCGTGGTGAGGTCATGACTGCAGTCGCTGTGTCATATCTAAAAGGCTAGAAGGCAGCAGTTTATAGCCCTCCTCCCATCTTTCAGCCCTTAACGTTCTTTCTGTTCCCTTTTCCATGATGTTCTCTGAGCCTTAGAAGATCAATGTCCTATTTAGGATGGGGCATTCAACCTCGGCTTATTCTAAGCATCTCGAAAGGCTCTGCATCCGCTGCCCTTCACTGCCTGGGCCAGATGCCCGCAGGGTGGAGGAAGCAAACATTTTACCTACTCTTGCTTTGCAAGAGACCAAGAATACAAACATGGACTTTTCAAGTTGTAAAAGCACCATCTGCTACGTTGCACCTGCGCGCCGGGTGGGGGGGGGGGCAGCTGCTGGGGGTTCATTGCAGTCATGGTTTCTGGTACTGAGGTTTGTAGCCAGCCAGCCATGCCCACACAAGCTAATTGCCAGCCTGGGAATTTGAAGAACTGATAAAAATTATGGGAGTCTAGGCTGAGTGAGCTTGGAGCTCGTCTTGCCCGTATGGTCACGCTGGGTCAGCTTCCGCCCAGTCTTCTCCTGGCAGTTTTGGCATGGTGGACCCTCAGTTGCTGTTTAATCAAGGTGGAGATACAGAGGCAGCACTTCCAGCAGCTGGTGTCCCAGATGACAGAACTTCGCTGGGAGAAGTGCGTGGATAACTCTGGCCCAAAGTTGGACAGTCAGGTTGAGGCCTGTCTTGGGAACTGCATTGAAAGCTTCATTGATACAAGCCAGTTCACCCTGAATTGGCTGGAATAGACCCAGAAATCCAAACTAGTCTTCTCAGAAAGCCTTTATTTTTTTTATTTATTTTTATTTTATATATATGATTATTTTTTTTGTTTATTTTTAAGGGATTCTACAATATAATGACACAGTCATTTGCAGATTACATTGATGTCACTCAGTTTGTCATACAATTAGATAACTGGTGCATTTTGCAAGTATCTATGTCCAAATTTTGAACAACCCAAGGTTCCCATAGCCAGTTGGAAAAGCTTGTATGCACAGGCATGTTGATCAATTAGGAGTCCAGACTATATTCCTGAAGTCTCATGATTCACCCCTATCTCTCCGCAGCCCTTATATTCTACCACGCCTCCTCTTCCGCAGTTTGTTCCCTGGGCTTTGGGAAAGGGGCACAAGTGGGTGAGAAGAAAACAGTCCACTTTCTTTGGAGTTGTCATTTTGGACTCTAGTCTGTTCAGGTTGTTTCCCTTCATGGGTTGACAGCTTTTCCAGTGATACCCTTTTTAGTCATACTAACAAAGCACAAGCTATTGGATGTACAGGCATTTAAGCAGTACCAATTATTATGTCAAGCTAAGCTGTGAGCATAGACACAGATGCTTGGATGGTATGCTAATCCGCAAACTGTGGTTTCTCTATAAAGGGTGACAAGTTCTTATTGTGGCTTATAACATCTCCTAACCACTAGAGGACATAAGCTTGTGGCATCCGCTGTGAGTTATTCCTCCAAGGAGAGAGCTAATAGCCAAATAGATTTGGGATATATATAGACACTTGGCTGCCACTGTTGCACAGTATCTCCAGGCTGTTGAGGTGTAGCTGATATTGACGGAGGAGTCTTGCTTGTCTCAGGGAGACCAATATTTTGCTGTATTGCTTTAGTGGCCTTTGGTAACGCTCTCTAGCATTTCAGAGGCCAGTTGTACGCTAGCAAGTGACGTCTCATAACATTTTTCATGCTCACACCAGGTCTTCGACAACAGGGACTTACTGCCTTTCTCCTTGCATATATCCCACTTATAGGCAAAAGGCCTTTATAATTTGGGGGGGGCGGGTTTGAATCCCCTAGCCAACATCTCCTAGGCAGAATAATTCATTGCTGATGTCAGAGCTTTCCTGTAGTAATATATTTTGCTTAATTACACAACTTATAAACACTTTACTATTGAATTTGGCTCTAGATAGAGAAATATCCTTTCACAGTTCCTATGCCTATCAATCAATTAATACGTTATGCCTGTTTTATAGGAAATTACCACTGTAACAATTGGCTCTAGTTTACAGTTAGGGAGTGGTTTCATTACCATCATGTTTTTCTTTTTCCTATAAAGGGGAGAGGTAGGAAGGTTTCTCAGTATCTGGAAGGTAAACTTCATTAGGGCCCATTATAAACAGTTAACCCCAATATTATTCAGAGAGATGCTCAGTGTCTGTGACTCAGGCAGTCTGAGGTTCCTCTTTCTTTAATGTTCAGATGGGTCAACCTCTCTGCTGGCATTTCCCAGTCCATCCTGCACAGCCATAAGTTGTATGTTTTCAGGCATTTAGATTGGTGATTTTTACCTGTGGGAACATAAAATTCTCCTCCCATTGTTAGTTTCAAGATCAGAAAAATTGAAAATTTATCAATAGGATTGGAACACAGAGTTTTCCATTTGTATCCCAGAAAGGATACTACCCCACCTCCCACCTCTCCCTTTTTTTTTTTTTAGGTTTTTATGTTTTGACCTATAGATGCCTAAGTTGTATTACACATACCCATAAACAGGAGCCAAGGCATAAGCTTTCATTAAATTTACCCAAACTGTTTCTCATTGACTGTATGCTACTTATTTGGGAAGGAAATTTAAGCTTAGTTCCTTTAAATTGTCCTACAAGTAAAAGAAAGTGTTATAATGTGATGTTGTATAATTCAGAAAAATATAGAGGCCATTTGTGTACCTTAACCCAATACAAATTATAAATAAAACAATTAACATTTTATATTCCCAATTAGTTCAATTGTATTACCATTTCCACCAAAACCTACACCTAAATTTAACTAATCTAAACAATTCACTAAGCCTTAAAATATCCTATACTTGGTGGATAAAGCTTGGGCAGAGTTGAGTACCTGCTAAATAAATTTTACCCAATAAACACTTTGCTCTTTAACGCTATATGACTGGACTAAGACTTCTACTTATTTGGGAAGTAAAATTTAAGCTTAATTCCTTTAAATTGTCCTACAAGTAAAAGAAAGTGTTACACTGTGATGTTGTATAATTCAGAAAAATATAGAGACCAACCCAATACAAACTATAAATAAAACAACTAGCATTTTATATTCCCAGTTAGTTCAAATGTCAGTATCTAGCTTCTTTTTTTTTTAGCACAAGCATCCTTCATATAAAACCAATTTGCAAGCAGTTGTGCCCCAGCCCACACAGCCCAAGGCTCCCACCATCCAGCTGGAGGGGCTTGAATGTTCAATCAAGTTGATCAAATAAGTGTCCAGACTATATTGTCGTAGTTTTACCATTCACCCCAATCGCAGCCCCTACAATATACCACTCCCCCTCTTCCACAGATTGTTCCTTAGGCTTAGAGATGGGGCACAGGTGGACAAGAAGCACAACAGTCTACTTTGTCTGGAGATGTCGTTTTGGACTCTGATCAGTTCTGGCTGTTTCCTTTCATGGGCTGACCGATTGCCCAGGGATAAGCTTTCAATCCTACTAATGAAGCACAAGCGATTAGATATATAGGTATTTAAACATTGCTAGTTACTATGGTAGGTTACTTTGGTATAGACACAGATGTTTGGATGGTGTGTTAATCCCTGGATTCTTTTTTTTTTCCTGAGAAAGATGACAAGGCCTTACTGTGGCGTATAAATCTCCTAATCACTAGAGGGTATAAGCTTGTGGCAACATCCATGAGTTATTCCTCCAAGGAGAGAGCTAATAATCAAATAGATTTGGGATATACAGACATATGGCTGCCACTGCTGCACAGTATCTCCAAGCAGGTGAGGTGTAGCTGATGTTGGTGGAGGAGTCTTGCTTGACTCAAGGAGACCAACATTTGCTTTATTGGTTCAGTGGCCTTTGGTAACACTCTCTGGTATTCCAGAGACCAACTGTCTACTTGTAAGTGCGATCTCGATACAATCCTCCCATGCTTACATCAGGTCATTGACAGCAGGGCGGGCCTTACTGCCTCTCTTCTTGCAGATATCCCAGTTTACAGGCAATAAGCCTTTACCTTTTTGGGGGGGGGGCTTGGGTCCCCTGGCCAACATCTCCTTGGCAGAATAATCCATTGCTGCTATCAGTGCTCTCCTGTATTAATATATTTTGCTTATATGCACCACTTAAAGAGACTTTAGTATTATATTTGGTTCTGAATAGACAATAATCCTTTTTACAGTTCCTATGTATATTAGTCAATTAAAGAAAGCAGTTTTGCCAGTTTTATAAGAGATTACTTCTATAACAGTCAGCTCTAATTTACAGTTAGAGGATGACTTCATTACCACCATGTTTTTCTTTGTTCTATGAAAAAGAGGTAAGGAGGTCTCTCATATTGAAACTGTGCTGCACCTAGAAGGTAAAGTTCATTAGGACTCACTGTAAACAGATGTTACACCTATGGTCCTCAGAGATGTTTGATGCCTGTAGCAGTCTGAGGCTTTTCTTCATTTTAGTGTTAAGATGGGTCAACTTCTCTGCTGGTATTTCTTGGTACAACCTACACGATGGAAGGCTGTATCCTTTCTTTCTCAGCCTTTGAGTTGGTGACGTTTTGACCTGTGGGAACAAACAAATCTTTTCCCATGATTAGTCTTAAGATTATATTGAAAGTTTTTGACAAAAAGGTTTAATATGTAACTGTATCCCCCTTTTTTTATTTTTTTTTTGACCCATGAGTCTCAAAAAGGCAGTTGTAGTACACATACCTATAGGCAGGGATCAAGGTATAAATTTCATCAAATTTGTCCATGCTTTTTTGGGTGACTGTATGTTATTAATTTAGGAAGCAAACTTAATTCCTTAAGTTAAATTATCCTACAGGTAAAAGAGGATGTTACAAGATGATACTGCATAACACAAAAATTATAGAGAACATTTGTATATGTTAATCCCAGAAAGCCTTTCTAATAATCTTAGCATTACCTCTTTGTACTCAAGAAAGAGCCCATGTCTACCTTATACTAGAAAAAAATAATAGAATTTATAGGTGATCAATTGCTATGCTTATTTGTATAAGGGATTTTCTTATTTATGTGATCTGAAGAGAGCACAAAACCAATTGAGTCTATTGCAGCTCCTGTAGTTTTGACAGGCACAGGGTATGAATGGGATTCTAGCTAATGGCTCAGAATCAGAATCTGGAGCCATTAACTTTTCTGCGTTCTACAATCCCCAGGTCTGTACACATGCTGCTGGTCCTCTTACTGGGAACAATAATGAAGGCACACTTTCTTCACACTGCTTATTTTTTAAAGATTTTTAATAAATATTTAATTGAACTTTTGTGCATTTCATATAATACATCTTAATCATATTTAGACCCCTCTACCATCTGTACCCCAGGCCCCCCTCCCCACTGGATTTCATGCAGTCTGTCTTATATATTGAGCCTTACTGAGTCACATTTGTGTCCTCAGATGTCACTTGGTACAGTTCATTCTGTGGACCCTGGTCAACCTATCTAGCGTCACTCCCTTAAAGAACACCAACTCTTGATCACCCAGCAGTGATCAGCTGCCAGTAGTTCCTCAGCTAAGTTGGGGTTCTTACCCATTTCCCCAGTTCTATGCTGAGTTCTTGTCTGGTTTGAGTTCGTATGGGTCTTGTGCACACTGTTACCATTTCTATAAGCTCATATGAGCAAGTTAACAGAAGCCTGGAAAACTATTTCTTTGCGGTTATCTACTAGCTCTTACAATCTTTCTGCCACCCTCTTCTGCAATGGTCTCTGAGTCCTGAGTGGGTGAGGCTTAATATAGGAGTCTTATCCAAGGACATGCAATCTGTAGTCTCTTATTTTCTACATTAAAAAGTTTTTTTTAAGTTTTTATAGGGTGTTTATTTAATTTTTATTGAATTTTTGTGTATTTCATATATAACATCTCAATTAGTCTTAATCGCTTTTATACCCCCTTCTCCATTGGTGCCCTTGCACAGCCCCCCCCACACAGAGTTCATACATTCTGTCATTTGTGTTTGGGCCTATTGTGCCAAATTAATCTCCCTGGCCATTCCTCAGTGCCAGTTCATCCACTGAGCTCTAGTCAGTCTATCTGGAGTCCCTCACTTAAAGAAGACCAGTTCTTCCTCACCCAACATTAGTCAGCTGCCAATATTTCTTCAGCTAAGATTGGGTTCTGCTACCCATTTCTGCAGATCCATGTTGGGTTTTTGTTTGGTTGAGCTTGCATGAGTCTTGTGTAATGTTGTAGGCTCATTTGAGCAGGGTCCCAGGAGCTCGTAAGATTCATTTCCACATGGTCTTGCACCACATCCCTGCCTCTTAACAATCTTTCCACCCCCTCTTCCACAATGTTCCCTGAGCCCCAGGTGAGTGAAGCTGAATATACGTGACCTGTCCATGGACTCACACTCTGTGAGCTACTAATCCCCATGCTTTGGCCATTCATGCCCTTTTGAGTTCCTGGCCCCCTGTTGCATGAGGGAGTTTTCTTAATGAGACTTAAGAGGTTAATTAGTGTTCTCTTGGCTCCTCATTCTATGTTGCATTGTAGATGCGTTGCTTAGTCTTAAGCAATTCACAATGTCTGTGTGTCCAATTGTGGGACTCTGTAGTATTCTTTATCTGGTACGAAAAAAACTTCTTTATTGAGTGGTGCCTGGGACATTTGTCTATAAATAGAAGGAAACCTATTTTTTAGTTAGTATGATTTTACCTTACCTTAGGGATGTGACAACCTTGGGAATTTCTTTATCTATGACCTCTCCGTGTGTATCTGGCTATATTCACAGTACCACACATGAGTGGTTTTCAACATTTTGACTAGTTCCAGTCTTCTGTGTTAATTGTCAGAGAGTTGAGAGATGATTAGTATTCTCTCTGCCCTCTATTCCCCTATGTTGCATGAGCCTTAGGTGTAGAGGTTACATTGTAGATGTATAGCCTGGGGCTAAGCATGTCACAAACACTTATTCTCTGTATGTGGCCAGTTGCAGAACTCTGTACTAGTCTCCATCTGTTGCAAAAAATAGCCTTTGATGAGTGGTGAGAAGTATATTTGTCTGTACATATAAGGTACCTATTTAACATATTAGGGATGTGAAAGATGTAGGGTTTTCTCTAGGATCTATGATCTCTCTAGCCCAGACTGTGTTACATACATACATATAACATATATATATATATATATATATATAAGCATGTGTATGTGTGAACGTGCATCTATGCATGTGTAGAGTTATGTGTGCTTTAAAAGTAAATTTTAAAAGTATTTTCAAAAGTTACTCAGCAATAATGTGCTATAATTTGAAAAGGCTTTATCATTTAAATTTTATAATTTGATGTAACTCACACTGACTTTTCAGGATGGGGACACAATTATATGTATATGCACCTGTATTGTTGTTTGAGGCAGGGTTTCCCTGTAGCCCCAGCAGCCTGGAACTTGCTATGCAGACTGGCTGGCCTCAGTCTCACAGAGATCTGCTTGCTTCTGTCTTCCCAGAGCTTGGATTACAGGTGTGTACCATCATACCCAGCTTGTTATTTATATTTTACCTGGGAAGAAACAGATATACTCAAGGTGTGACTGCTGGCAGAATGAATTTGAACTCAAATTCAAGGCTTCTAACTTCGTGCTGTTTATTCTAGATTGGAGATTATCTCTTAGACTTCTTCTTGCCCAGTGTATTCATGAAGAATTGCTTTTCCAGTATCTTTCCCATCGCCTTACTTTGGGGGCTATGCCACACTGGTCTTTCTTAGGAAAGAAAGAACCAAAATGCTTTTGGGTCTGTTAGACATTGGTTTACCTATCTACAAAGCATACTTACTGAAATCAAATTCTGACTCGCCTACAGAACCAGAGAAGTCAAAGATTCGTGCTTCACATGTCCTCTGCCAANAAAAAAAAAAAAAAAAAAAAAAAAAAAAAAACGAGTTCATATTCTAGCTATGTGGTGGCAAAGTTAATCCTGATTAGGAGGCAGAGGCAGGTGGAGCACTGTGAGATAGAGGCCGGCCTGGTCTACATTCTACATTGTAAGTTCCAAGCCTGTTGGGTCAACAAGAAGACCCTGTCTCAAATTAAAAAACAAAACAAAACAAGAGTTCATGTTCCAAGTAGGAAGCCCTTACTTCAGACGTGGTAAGCTTTGTGAGGTGCCTAATATGCTTAGACACTCAACAAAAATTAAGTTAACATATTAAGACATTGAAGGGAAAATACATTTTCAGACATAAGAAGATACATCTGTGTTTGGAATCTGTTGACTGTCTTGAATTTTTCTGAAAGCATTTTGTTTTGGTAACATATTTTGGCAAGTCCCCTTCCCCTTCATTTTCATACCCATGTGTATTTAAGGGAGAATTTAATCCGTATGTTTCATATTCAATTATACTTGACTCATCCCAGTATTGCTTCGTGTAACCGATTTGGATGCCAAGAATCTTGTGAGTTTCCTAACAAACTCTGAAAGTTCCCCCCACCCCAGAATAAAAGTTTAATTTGTTCATCCAAAGTTCTGAGAATTTTTAAAAGAAACACGTAGACTCTTACTTACCACTCTATTAGTATTTATTTACAACTCAGAATGATAAGATCCAGAAGTGATGAGGTAGATAAAATGCCCTAAATGTTGGTTATTTGGTTTTCCTATTACATAACTGTCCAAAATGACACTGACCTAGAAATTAGATCATTGCAGGAATTATTGAACTCTTCTTGGTCCCCACTAATTAAACGCATTGTGTATGAGGAAGTGCAGGCCACTGCTTGCATGGAAGACAAGATATGGGATGTGTGCCTTGTTCCCAAATTATTTATTTTTTTATTAATTTTATTTATTTATGTATGTGTATGAATGTACTGTCTGCATGCAAGTTTGTGCACCCATGTGGTGCAATGCCGCGGAGGTCAGAAGAGGGTGTCGGATTCCCCTGGAACTGGAGTTCTCCTGGAATTGGAGTTTCAGATGGTTCTCGGCTGCCATGTGGGTGCTGGGGATCGAACCCGGGTCCTCTGCAAGAGCGGTCAGTTCTCTTAACCACTAGGCCATCTCTTCAGCCTTGTTCTCAAATTAAATGCCTCTCCCAGGCCACCTTCCTTCTCTATCAGTATTCACCAGGGCCGTTTCAGCCACTCTGCTTGATTGAACTAGGGGAGCTCCTCACCCGGGATTGGTGCTTTCCAGAGTCTCTTGCTGAAAATCTGAATTGAGAGAAAAAAGAGGGACAAAGGGAGAGAAGGAGGAGGAAGAAGAGAAGGATGAGGAAGAAGAAACGAGGAACTATAGAGAGATTGGGTTAGTCTCTGTGTATGACTCTTATCGCTATGATGTAAACTCAGGAACCAAAAATTGGGTACTGGCGTGATGGCTAGGTGGTTAAAAGCACTGTCTGCTCTTCCAGAGGACCCGGGTTTGATTCCCAGCACCCGCATGGCAACTTACAGCCCTCCTGTCCCTAACTCCAGTTCCAGGGGATCCAACAGCCTTTCTTGGCCTATGTTTTTGCATGACACAGGTACAATTACATACATGCAGCCAAAGCACTCACACATTTAAAATAAAAATAATTTTAAAAAGGACCAAATAATGGGCATTTCATGCCATGTGTAACACACAGAGAAGTCAATACACCAGCACGCAAATACAGACTGAACCAGGAGTCACTGGCTGTAGTGAATGGGTTGTTTTCCTCTAATGTAATCAATGCACTCAAAATCTAAGAAACTCATGTGCAATACCATACCCTGAGGGAATTACAAGGGGACACTTTTCTCTTAATTTTTAATTACAAATTTAATTATGAATATAGACTATCCTTAGTCTAAGGATAGTCTATATTCGTAATTTTGATCTATTGAATACGATTCCTTACATAACATTTTGAGAGTGCATCTATAGGCTAGTATAATCCAATGAAGGGAACAGGATATACAATAAATATTATATAAAAATTACAATCCACATTGTTGAAAAAATAACATTAATTTCTAGAAGCTAAAATTACAAAAATACAAAGATCACGCTCTGACGAAACTCTGACTCTACTTTCTAAACAATAAGCTCATTCTTCAAAGGACAGAAGGTTCTATCTTTAAACTCACATTGCTGATGTAAGCGAGGTTACTGCCTAAGTTCTACCAACATAGGCTCAGCCGTAGGAATCTTCTCTTGCTACAAGCAGGTACAGCACAGTCCTGCTAAGGGAACGGAAGCAATGGTCGCCTGCAGTCACTACTGGGGAGCTGACCCCTCAGCCCAGAAGGTCAGCTGGCTACTTCAGCAGCCCAACCTGGGTGACTACTATCCCTCTCAGGTCCTTAGCCTAGGATGGTGGAACGCCACCCTGTCTGGCCATGTCAACCCACTCAGCTACCCAGAAACTGTTGGCCTCTGGGTAGGAATTTCAGGCTGATGGCTGATGGCCGATCTTTAGCCTACACCCTCTCACAATCTACTCTACAGGTTGGTGACTTGATTTGTCTCTGTCCAACCCCATGTTAGCTTACCAGGTTAGTGATCTGACTGATCCCCTTCTAACCCACTAGCCCCCAACGCTCAAAATCCAGGCCTGCTGTGGCCCGTATATGTGAAAAATAATGGATCCAGGAATTGGATGTGATGATGGTAATGGAGAATTCACTTTATTGCATGCTGCGAATCACTTTTATAAGCAAAATGATATCATCTCTCAGAGCCAATCCCAGACCCCAGTCTCACGCCCCTGTATGCTGCTGCCCCACCTAGTGTCATGTGCCTGGGCCACGAGCTACTCCCTCATGGGGTGGGGGTCAGAGGAACTCCATGACTTCCGTGTTCTTCCTTGAGGGATGCTACCTGAAAACCAGCCCCTAATACAAACTGGATCTTCCCATGCTCCTCCCTGAAACTGTGAGCTCAAACAAACCTTTCCCCCAGTGAAAAATAAATCATATAACAAGAAAGACTATAAGGTACAAGTGGGCTTGGATTTCAGAGTTAAAGAAACCTGCTAAGCAGAGCTGATGCAACTAATATTTCTCACTAAATCACTGTCTTGCCAGCACTGTGATGATTGTGTCCTAAGCCATCTCTCAGCATGTTGGCCTGTAACCCTAACCATATAATATGCTTTAGTGTGGCACAGAATGCTGTATTCATGCTCAAATATAAAGATGAATAAGAAACTATAAATGAAATATGTATTGTACATTTTCTCTTGTGTCTTGGTCTGGGAGGATATAGGCAGCTTCACTGAGGGAAACAGAAGCTCCAAGCAGATATGTAAGTCAGAAAGCCATACTTTAAAGTTCTAGTAATTGTTCTAGTAATTGACCTTTTATTAATATACACTCCAGGATACTGAAGGAGTAGTGCCCCAGGAATGAAGTAAGTCTTGTGCACACCTGACATCCCAGTTTTGAGGTGAGAGGGATGGAGATCCTGAGTTTGAGAACAGTTTGCACTACATAGTAAGATGCTGGCTCAAAACACATACGAGAAGACAGTTGACTAATCCTAGTGATGAGAAGGTACAGAAAAGGATGTGACATGTTTCATGATTTCTAAAAGAGAAAGAAACGAATGGCACCAGTTCGGGGAGAGTGCCCAAGATCGAGGTGCAGCAGATCCCGCTAGTGAGGGCCTCTTTCTGAAAGGTTATAGAAGGCCATCTTTCTAGAATAACTGCATACAGCAGGAAGAGATTCACTACACTGTAGGTTTCCTTTTATGAGAGCACTGATAACAGGAAGGCTCCACCCTCAGGACATAAGCACTTCCCCAAGGCTCTCACTTTTGATGCCACTGGGGGTCAGGAGTTCATCATATGAATTGGGGATGACAGTTGCTCATTCAGAACACAGCAAGTAACCACCCCAGTGTGAAGTTAAATTTGATATTAATCCCCAATGTATATGATCCCATGTATGAGTAGATAGCTGTTCAATGTCCAAGGTAGGGTTAGCACAGTGAGATGTATCCCACTACAGAGGTTGTTCTTTTTTTTTTTTTTTGTCTTTTTGAGGCAAGGTCTCCCTATAGCCCCAGCTGGCCTGGAACTCACTCTGTAGAGCAGGCTGGCCTTGAACTCACAGAGATCTGCCTGCTGAGTGCCAGGATTAAAGGCGTGCACCACGGCCAGCTTAAAGACAGTTCTTAGCCGCCATGTGGGTGCTAGGAATGGAACCCAGCTCCTCTGCAAGAGCAGTCAGTACTCTTAACTGCTGAGCCATCTCTCCAGCCCCCAGAGGTTCCGTTTTTAAGAACATTGATATATGTTTGGACATCCACAGAAGATGCAAAAGGAACTTAAATGTCTTACATGGAAAATGGTTGAGTTTATCTTCTAGAAGTCCTGAAGTCACACAGAGGACAAAGGTCTAAAGTCAGGTTAAAGGGAGGTGTGATAAGACTTGAAGTTTATTGAGCATCTGCTGTATGCCAGATACAATGCTAATTATACTTATCTCATTAAATGCTTCTAAAGACTGAAAACTTTTTGAATAATTGTTTTTTTACAAGACAGGGTCAGGCTAGCCTCAGACTATTGATCCTCATGCCTCCCAAGTTTTAGAATTATAGACATGTGTTGCCACACCCAGCCAGTATTATAACTTCCACTTTACATATGAGAACAATGAAATACAAGAGGTTAAATAGCTCATTCACAGTTCCACAAGTAGGGAATAACAGAACCACAGTGTGGTGGATACAGCTGGAGTCCACATGTGAGGTAATGAACTTGCAGCTGGCAGTGATGTTTAGAGACTGCCCAATAGTGATACTAATTCAGGGTGCTTTCCAGGTACCTCTTTCTTCAGAGAGACATCTACACACATCATCATATATATGTGTGTATGTGTATAAATATATATGTGTATGTATATGTCATCTTTAAGCATGTGTTTCCACCTTAGAGAACTTAATTTGAAAGTCTGAAAGAGGATCCTAAGCTGTCACCAGTATTTATTAACATTGAAGCTGGGATTACAGGCCATGCTTGCTCTCTAATTTATTTAGATTCTTTCTGTACCTGGAGTTTTATTGTGTTTTGTTTTGTTTTGTTTGAGGCAGGGTCTCCCTATGTATCCAAGCCTAAACTAGGACTCCAGATCCTTCTGATTCTGTCTCCAAAGTGCAGGAGTCCCAGTATGAACTGCCACTCCTAACTTAGACAAATATGTCTATGTGGCTTACATATAGAATTAAGTAGACTTTATGTTCCTTTAGGGAAACAAAAATTCTCAGACTATATTTTCTTTACAACTATTTTATACTTTCAAGTTACAAAAAAACCTTATCCAATGCAATTTTACATTTAAAATGATTTTCTTTTTACATTCATTATGTTGAGCAAGGTTCATGACCATGGACTGAAAACAAGCTTATCCTTCCGGTTCTCCTGGCCCACACTGCCTGGTCACATTCATTCTATGAACTTACCTCTGGGTCTGTGAGGACTTTCTACCCCACATGGCTGTCTCTGCAGCTTTTCCCTAATTCATCAAAACTACCTCTAGGGTCTCTGATTATGGATGGGGCTGCTCTGTCTTCACAGGGTTCAAGCTAGCTGTGGGCAGGTAGTCAGAATCCCACACTGGGCCGGGGAAACGTTCCCTATGGTCTGCCACTAGAGGGCGCACAGGCACTTCGCATAACTTCCTATGGCCAAGGGCTTGAAAGCCTTGCAATTGAGAGGATTTCTTTGGCCGCCCCCTTATGGACACCATCTGCTTGGGACAGTTATCAAGCTTCGAATTTTGGCAGAGGGACAGTCACAACACACTAGTTTAACTTTGACATCCAACTGCAAATACACTTTCAAGGTGGGAATCGGGCATCACCAGTTCTGTGTGGGTGGCCTGAACTTCACTTTGGGAAATAGACAGTTAGCTGGTAGGTGAAGACTCTTAGGTAGAATCATTTCAGCATTTTGCCATTGTACTTCTGGAAAGAAAAAGAGAGATAGACAACAGGAAGAACTTGAAATTTTCTTAAAAATCTTTGTCCATCAATACCCAGTTTGTGAGCATTCTTTCTTTGACAAGGAATGGATGTTACGTTTTCTCAGATGCCTTTTTGATATCTGTGGAGATGTTTGTTCTATTCTACTTATTAAGTGAATCCTATGAAATAGTGGCCACTGGCCTGGAAGAATGCACACAGAGGTATTGTCATCCTGTACTTTACAAGTGAGAGCTGAGGGAAACTCACAGACATGAGGGAAAATGTGCAAAGTTACACTCACAGACACGAGGGAATATGTGCAAAGTTACACTGCTCAGAAATGATGGGCTCCTGAGTCCATTAGGCACCAAACACCATGTTCTTTCCACTGTAACCACACCTTTCTCCATCTCCATGATTCATGATTCTGAAATGCAGACAGCTTACCTTGGGGACATAACTGAAAGAGTGGACCAGAGCCTTCTTCCATGGTGCACTCTTCCTGGAGAGGAGAAGCTAGATCGTTGGACCCAGATCATTTCTGTCCTGTCACCAGAAACCTGTAACCAGTCTGTTCCACTGTTCCAGACCAGCTGCAATAGAATGTCCTAGAAGGTTGTTTAGAAATGCAGATTTCTGGGGGATTTTTTCACTGTTATAATAACTTTAATTTATCTTGCATTTTACAGAAGTCTATGAACGTTTTTAAAAAGCACCTCCTTACCCCATCACATTTCTCTGACAGTTGTTAAAATAGGCAATGAGCATGTCAGCAGCTTGAGCATTGGCATCTTGCAAGGACTTCAGATCAATCACCTACTCACCAAAGAACTTGGCAGCTTTGCTATATTGTTTTAACACAAAGGTATATCCACTCTGATGGTAAACCTCTCCAGTCAAATTTCCACCACACATTTTGGAAAAATCAATGGTGATTAGCAAATTAGTTAGCTTTGGCACAGGGCTGTGCTCACTTGCCAGTGACAGCCTGGAAACCAGTTTTGATACTGGCAACAGAGCATCGAGAATGACAAGTTTCACACTGTAAGAAGCAGAGTCGGTGTCCTTCTGCAGGTGATCTACGTGTGTGACAAGTGACGTATTCCTTGATATATCTTCTCAAGACATTTTCTATCTGTTTCTGTTGGAATATTCCTTTGATTACAAGTTGGTTATTTCCATCTATAGTGCCACTTGTACCCAATTCTGCCAATAAAAACACAAGGAGATGTTTGGGTTGAGGATGTAATAGCTTACATATATCTGTAAAATTGACAAAAGTTTTCTTGGTTCCTACTCGGACAACTTGGGGAGGTTTCATAACAAATTTCCTTTTCTCTCCAGCAAACATATCTGGATTCTTTTCTCTCATGATGTTGAATACTCGATTCAGTAGCTCCTCATTTGTGTAGTCTCTTTCCGAGCCTCCCCAGGCAGGCCCTGTCTGGTTACTGAATGAAATACCATCATCTTTTTGTTGTCTTTATCTTCTAAACCTTCATCTTTTTCTAGTATTTCATCCTCATCTGGGAATTTGACATTCTCCTTTTTTTTCCTTTTTTTTCTTTTTTTTACCAAGCATGCTATCAAGGTCATTCGCTGGTTCAGCGGACTCTTGAGCATCACTTTCACTCTTAAGATCCCTTACGCTTTCTTCAGCTTCAACAATATCAAATATCTTTTTTTTCTTCTTTTTCTTTTGATTAAAGAAGTTCAGTCATCACGGTCATCAGAAGCATCTTTGTTCCTGCTGTCTTCTTCATCCGCTTCCACATCTTTGTCCTCGGTTCTGGTTCAACTTCTTTTGTTTCTGAGGGTTGAGTTTCTTCCGTTTGGGCATCACCTTCTTCGTCTAACATAAAAGGATTCTTCTTCTTTTTCTTCTTGCTCATAGTAGGATCAAAAATCATCTTGTCCCCAGACATGGCTGCGGCTCCAGCAAGCTCTGCACGGACAGGAAGTCAGGCAGGTTGGCTTCCGGCCGGGGAGCCAGCACAGCGTATACTGATCAGAAATGCAGATTTCTGAACTGGCCCCTGTACTAATTTCCTGTTGCTGCTCTAACAAACGCTGCATCAACAAACAACTCATCAACCAGAGTTATCTTTTAAAAAGTATCTTATAAAAGGCATCCCTGGATAAGCTGTCAACCCATGAAGGAGAACAACCTGAACAGACTAGAGTCCAAAATGACATCTCCAGAGAAAATAGACTGTTTTGCTTCTCACCCACTTGTGCCCCTTCCCCAAATCCTAGGGAACAACTTGCAGAAGAGAAGCCATGGTAGAATGAAAGGGCTGAGGAGAGATTGGGGTGAATCGTGAGACTATAGCAATATAGACTGGAATCCTATTTGATCAACAAGCTTGTGCATACAAGCTTCTCCAACTGGACTATGGGAACCTTGGGTTGTTCAAAATTTGGACATAGATACTTGCAAATTGGTTTTACATGAATGTTACTTACATTCATTGCTTATGCTTAATAATTTGGCTCACTTTTTAAAAAAGTCACCAATTACCTAATTGTATGGCAAACTGAGCAACGTCAATGTTATCTGAAAACAACTGTGCTATTATATTGTAGAATCCCTTAAAAAAAAGAAAGAAAGAAAGAAAGGAAGAAAGGAAGAAAGAAAGAAAGAAAGAAAGAAAGAAAGAAAGAAAGAAAGAAAGAAAGAAAGAAAGAAAGAAAGAAAAAGAAAGAAATGTCCTCCACAGGCTCCCGTACTAAGGGTACAGGTTATAGCTAACTAACCAGCTTTTGGGAAACGATTCAGTTCTGAAGGCTCTGACCTGATCAAGTGATTAATCCCTTGATGGATCCATAACATGGCCTTGTTAGAAGGCGATCAAAAGCAGGAAGTGGAGCCTAGTTGAAGAAGCAGGTCACCAGTGATGGCCCGTGGGGCTGTATCTCTTCCTGGGTCCTTCCTGTTATGGCTTCACTCTGTTTCCTGTCCATCGTGAAGTGAAGACGCTCCTCTCGCATGCTCCTGCCCTCATGATGCTCTGCCCAAGCACATGGAGCCAACAGAGCATGGACTGAACTGTCTGAAACTAGGAGCCAAAGTGATGCAAAAGTCTGCCTGACACATCTGTCTGATAAAGAAATAGGCAGATCTTGGGGAGGAACTGAGTTCCTGCAACAGCAGAGAGTAGAGAGGAAGCCCTTGGACTGCAGGAGTGGACCTGTTCCACCTTGTTGGAATATTCTTCTCCTCTAATGAACTTTCTGAGATCAGCTTTTAAAACTTGGATTGTTTGGGGTTTCTATAAATATTGCAGATATTTAATAAATGTATTCTGTTACAGTTAAAAAAAGAAAACTAAAAAAATAAAAAGTATCTTAATATTTTTATGTGCATGAGTGTATTGCCTTGATGTGTGTACGTGCACCCATGCTGTGCAGTGCCCATGGAGGTCAGAAGAGGATTTCGGATCCCTGGAACTGGAGTTATGGACAGTTGTTAGCTTCCCATTCCTGGAACTGAATCTGGGTTCTCTGCAAGAACAGCCAATGCTCTTAACTACTGAGCCACCTCTCCAGGCCTGGTTATTACATTCTTGCCAGTTATCTAGAAAGCTGAGGAAAGAAACTCTGTCGAGGATCTTAAGGATTGCAGTTACCCATCTGTTGCTGTGATAGAATACTGACCAAAACCAACTGGAGAAGGCAAGGGCTTATTTCATCTTATACTTCCAAGCGACAGTGCATGAATATTAGATGGTGGATGGATAGTTGGCTGGGTGGCTGGGTGGGATGGATGATGAATGGATAGTAGATAGGTGGATAGATAATTGGCTAGGTGGGTGGGTAAATGGATGGATGGACAGTAGGTAGGTAGATGGATGGGTGATGAACGATAGATAGTAGGTAGCTGAATGGATAACAGGTACGTGGGTGGATAGGTCAATGGGTATTTGAGAACACCCAAATCTAGTCTTTGCTTTCTCTGCTGGCAGTAGAAAACTGTTATTTAATGTATGATTTGCTTGGGTTTGGGTCTGTTAGATGCTGCTAAAAGTTTCTTGGCCCTTCAAAACTCTAGAACCAAAACAATTAGAGGCAAAGCAGGAGGTGATTAGGCATGGAGGAAAGACCAAGTCCATCTATTCCCAAACAATTCCTCCAGAAAGAACAGCTGCTATGTTGCTCATTTCAGAAATTTAAATTTGCCTCACAAAAAGTGAAAATGGAAAAAGCATAATATCCATAAAATGGGTTATAAATGATCTCTGTGCTTGTGAGCATGCGTACATACCTGGGTATATGAGTGTGCTTGTGTAACCTTCACACACACACACAGCAGAAGAATTCAAAGCTTGTAGAATTTTACTCTGTGCTTTTGTATGAACAGAATGTTCCTTCTTTGCAAAAACGTAAAAAATTCCAGGCAAATCTGGAAAATCTGTTTTTGTCTGAAACTTCTTAGCGCACTTTCTCGAGGATTTATGATGTCTGAGAAATTTTATACTTTGAGACACTGAAAGCCAAAATGGACAAAGTAAGAAGCAGCTAGGAAAAAATTCTACTTCTATATGCTGTTCCACGTCCAACTTTGCTATTTAATATGGGTCTAGGAAAATATGTAAAAGTGAGATCTCTCTCTCTCTCTCTCTCTCTCTCTCTCTCTCTCTCTCTCTCTCTCTCTCTCTCTCTCTCTCTCTCTCTCTCTAAATATAACTATAGAATTTACATCAAGGTTACCAGGCACAGTGATGTGCCTATAATCTCAGCACTGGGAAGATGGAGGCAGGAGGATCACAAGTTCGAGCCCAGCCTGGGCTACACAACAACAAGCAAATTAAACAACAAACGAATTTGCAGCAAGATGATCCTGCAGAGGAGAAAAACAACTTACAACAGTCACGCAATCAGTCAAAGAACAGAAAACAGGAAAAGGCACCCAGAGAAAGAGAACTAGACATGGCCCTGTGTGGTGGGGGAGGCCTTGATGCTGGTTCCCAGGCCTCTGGGTTCAAGTCCAGCTGAAGCCCTAACTGCAAAGCCTGTTCTCCTCTCTCCAAGTCTGAGTCTCCTGGTGCTGAGATGGAATGGTAACAATACATATTTTATCTTGGTTGCCACCAAGAGGTAAGGAAAATAAAAGCAGGGAGCACAAATCCCTTAGTGTATGTGCTGGATAGCTTTAGTTGTCGACTTGACACACGTGGGCTGAAGGAGCCTCAGGTGAGGAATTTTCTCCATTGGACTGGCCTGTGTCCATGTCTGGGGGTATTTTCTTGATTGCTGAGTGATGTGGGAGGGCCCAGCCCATTGTGGGCAGTGCCACCCCCGGGCAGGTTGTTGTGTATTCTATTAAAAAGCAGGCTGAGTGTGGGCCAGGGGAGCAAGCCAGTGAGCAGCGTTCCTCCATGGCCTGTGCTTCCAACTCCTGCCTCCAGGTTCCTGCCCTGAGTTCCTGCCTTGGCTTCCATTGCTGATAGATTGCACTCGCTTGCAGGCCTTTCCACCCAAGTTGGTTTAGGTCAGTGTTTTCATTACAGCAATGTGAAAGCAAACTACACCACCACGGTGTACTCTTAAATTTAAAAAAGTGTCTTAGCTGGGTGTGGTGGCGCATGCCTTTGATCCTAGCACTCAGGAGGCAGAGGCATGCGGATCTTTGTGAGTTCAAGGCCAGCCTGATCTACAGAGTAAGTTCCAGGACAGCTGGGGCTACAGGGAGACCCTGTCTCAAAAAGACAAAAATTAATTAATTAATTAATTAATTAATTAATTAATTAAAAAAGTGTTTTATTTCATTCAATATAGCCAAATAAGATCACTTCAATATGAATATGAATAATTAGCAAGATTTTTTTAATTCTTTTTGTGCTGCATCTCTGAAATCCAGTGAATACATCTCATACATAGCCCATCTCAGTGCTAACATCACATGTACAGACCACCTCAATGGTGACATCACATGTACAGCCCATCTCAATGCTGACATCACATGTACAGCCCACCTCAATGGTGACATCACATGTACAGCCCACCTCAATGGTGACATCACATGTACAGCCCATCTCAATGCTGACATCACATGTACAGCCCACCTCAATGGTGACATCACATGTACAGCCCATCTCAATGCTGACATCACATGTACAGCCCAACTCAATGCTGACATCACATGCATAGCCCATCTCAATGCTGACATCACATGTACAGCCAATTTCAATGCTGACATCACATGTATAGGCCATCTCAATGCTGACATCACATGTACAGCCCACCTCAACGCTGACATCACATGTACAGCTAATCTCAATGCTGATATCAAATGGATAGTCCACCTCAATGCTGACATCACATGTACAGCCCATCTCAATGCTGACATCACATGTACAGCCCACCTCAACACTGACATCACATGTACAGCCCGCCTCAATGCTGACATCACATATACAGCCCATCTCAATGCTGACATCACATATATAGCCCACCTCAATGCTGACATCACATGTACAGCCTATCTCAATACTGACATCACATGTACAGCCCACCTCAACGCTGACATCACATGTACAGCCCATCTCAATGCTGACAGGCCACTTACACATGCAGAAAAGCCACCTGTGACTGGTGGCTACTGAACTGGATGGCACAGGTCTTACACATGTCCCTGAATCCTATAGGTGACCTCTCACTGCTCAGATTCCCTTCAACAATGGATTCCAGCTGGAACATCTCGAGGCCCTGCAGTCATTCCTGTCTAACAAATGAAGATGGAACACTCTTGCCATGAGGGTGAAGGAGGTGCCTGTAGTTGGATTTGTACTCCTCGTGTTCCATACAGGCCCCTTTCTGGACAGTGGATTTATTTTGCTTTCTCTAAGTCTTAAAGAGAATGTTACCATTCAAGAGTATGGAAAAATACATGGAGTTTACTCAGGAATCTTCTAGAGTTCAAAGATTGAATTCATTAGTTACTCTTCCAGTACTGTGAAAAAAACACCATGACCAAGGCTACTTACAGAAGGAAGAGTGTATTGGGCTTACGGTTCTAGAGAGATAAGAGTCCACCATGGTGGGGAGGGATGTCAGGGAGGCAGCAGGAACAGAAAACTGAGCACTCACGTCTTCAGACAGAAAGTAGGCACAGGAAGCAGAGAGGACCTAGGAATGAGACATGTCTGTGCACTCCCAAAGCCTGGCCCCACTGATGGGCTTCTGCCAGCGAGGCCACACCTCCTAAAAGGTTCCTTAACCCCTTCCTCCCAAACAGTACCACCAACTGAGCACCAAGGGTTCAAATTCTTGGAGCCCTAGGGCGACATTTCTTATTCAAACTACCACACTGAATTATACTGTGGGATACCAAGAGAAACTGCTTTCACATTGGCTTCCATTGTCTCACTTGAGAGATTACAGAAAGAATATAACTTCCCTTTCTTTAGGTAGGTGGATAGGTGGGTAGATGGTGGGTAGATAGTGGGTCTTTAGTGGGTGGATGGTGAGTGGATAGGTGGGTGGTTAGGTGGGTGGATAGTGGGTGGATGGTGAGTGGATAGGTGGGTGGTTAGGTGGGTGGATAGTGGGTGGATGGTGGGTGTTTAGTGGGTGGACAGGTGGGTGGATGGTGGGTGGATGGTAGGTGGATAGTGGGTGCACAGGTGGGTGAATGGTGGGTGGATGGTGGGTGGATAGTGGGTGGATAGGTGGGTGGATGGTGGGTGTAGATTGAGTGGATGGGTGGGTGGATAGTGGGTGTAGATTGGGTGGATGGGTGGGTAGATAGTGGGTGGATGGTGGGTGGATAGTGGGTGTTTAGTGGGTGGATTGTGGGTGGATGGTGGCTGGATAGTGGGTGGATTGTAGGTGGATGGTGGGTGGATAGTGGGTGGACAGGTGGGTGGATGGTGGGTGGATAGGTGGGTGTTTAGTGGGTGGATGGTGGGTGGATGTTGGGTGGATAGGTGGGTGGATGGTGGGTGTAGATTGGGTGGATGGGTTGTTGGATAGTGGGTGTAGATTGGGTGGATGGGTGGGTAGATAGTGGGTGGATGGTAGATGGATAGTGGGCAGATGGTGGGTGGATAGTGGGTGTAGATTGGGTGGATAGTGGGTGGACAGGTGGGTGGATAGTGGGTGTAGATTGGGTGGATGTGTGGGTGGATAGTGGGTGTAGATTGGGTGGATGGGTGGGTAGATAGTGGGTGGATGGTGGATGGATGGTGGGTGGATGGTGGGTGGATAGTGGGTGTTTAGTGGGTGGATTGTGGGTGGATGGTGGGTGGACAGGTGGGTGGATAGTGGGTGTAGATTAGGTGGATGGGTGGGTGGATAGTGGGTGTAGATTGGGTGGATGGTGGGTGGATGGTGGATGGATAGTGGGTGGATGGTGGGTGGATGGTGGGTGTAGATTGGGTGGATGGGTGGGTAGATAGTGGGTGGATGGTAGGTGTAGATTAGGTGGATGGGTGGGTAGATAGTGGGTGGATGGTGGGTGTAGATTGGGTGGATGGTGGATGTAGATTGGGTGGATGGTGGGTGTAGATTGGGTGGATAGATAGTGGGTGGATGGTGCATGTAGATCATGTGGATAGTGGGCAGATGGTGGGTGAGTGGTGGGTGGAGAGTGGGTGGATGCTAAGTGAGTAGGCTGACAGATAGATATGAGATGGGTGGATGGATATTTTTCAGACTGGCCTGTTTTGAGCTAATATTTTGGAGAGCTACAGAGACATGAACAGTTTCCCCTCCTTTGGATTCCAGCTCTTCCCTCAGATATTGGTGGTGACCCAGCAGGTGGCAGTCTAATGCTTTAGACTCCGAATTCAGCTTTTGGGCTTGGGCAGGAATACTTGTCAGTTCCCTCATTTACTGAGAAGAGTAGGGGGTTGATGTTTGGTTTTTGCTTAGAGTTTATGAGATAATTAGAGCAGCACAGTTACCACTTTGTTGGATATTCCAAATAAAATTCCACCTTCACCAGCTTAACATCTTTGTTTTGTATTTTTCACTTAAATCTTCTAAAATGCTTTTGGGGTTGGTTTTCTTCTTTCTTCTTGAAAACTTTTCTTTATTTGTGTGCATGGGGTGTGGTGTTCATGTGCGACATGTGTGACATGGCCCATGTGTGGAGGTCAGAAGACAGTCTCTGGGAGCTGGTTCTCTCCCTCCTCCACATGTGTTCTGTGATTGCTTTTCATATTTTCTTTCCTTTCATTACATTTTTACTTACTTTGTGTAGTATGTGTGTTTGGGGCGTGGGGGGCGTGGGAGGTGAATCACAGTGTATATGTGGAGTTCAGAGAACAACTTGTGAAAATCAGTTCTCTCCTTTCGCCATGTGGGTCCTGGGGATTGAACTCAGGTGGTCAGGCTTAGTGGCAAATGCTTCTACCTGCTGAGTCAGCCTTCTCACCAGACCTCAAATTTGCTTTTTCAACTCAGATTATCTGAATGACCTGTATCACTGAATCCAAATGTATTCGAAAGTGCAGATTTGCAGTGGGCTGTGCATTTATTGCTTTCCCTATGTTTCTCCCACATCGTTAGCTTTCTGAAAAACTTTTTTTTGTTTGTTTGTTTTTTTTCTTCCTTTTTTTGGTATTTTTGAGGCAGAGTCTCCCATTTAGTACCAGCTGTACTCACAGAGATCCGCCTACCTCTACCTCCAGAGTGCTGGGATTAAAGGCGGGCACCACCACACCCGGCTCTGAAAAACTTTTTTAATGGAAACTAGATTTAAGTTTTTTAAAAAGGTATGAAATTAGGGGAAAGAGGTTTACTTGGGAGTTGAAGGGGACAAGTGGGAGATAGAAAAGGAATGAGAAGTCAGTGGGGTGTGTGTGGATATGATCCAAGAATATTATCTACACTCTTGAAAATCTTTTATCATTAAACCTATTATTTTGTGCAGTTACTGTGTACTAATAGAAATTTTGAATCTCCTTCATATACAAAAGTTACAATCTCCTTTGGAAATCCAGAGACTGCCACAAGATAGATAAAAATAAAGTCACTAAATAAACAGGCCAAGTAATAAAACAATAGTTCAAGCATTCTTTGCGGGATCTCCTAACAGCTTCCTTACAAACTTTTACAGACTGTTTTACACATGTGTTTGAGTGTTACTGAGGAACAGTAATTAGCAAAATCTGATGCTTTGCTGGCCCACATTCTCATTAAGGCAAGGTTTGGAATTACATGTGTGTTTCTCTGTGGCCTCTTCGCTTTCCATAGTTAGATCACTTCACTGAGAGCGCATCTCGGAAGGACACATGAGGATTAAACCCAGGAGATGTCACCGGTGAGATGTCTAACCACAGTCTTAGGCATAGCTGCAGAAGCCCATACTTATTCAGGCTCCTGTTTACATTTTAGCAAAAACATTGGCTTATTTTAACCTAATAGAATGATTAGATAGTATTAAGAAAACTACATGACCCTAGCTGGGTGTGGTGGCGCACTCCTTTAATCCTAGCACTTGGGAGGCAGAGGCAGGCGGATCTTTGTGAGTTCGAGGACAGCCTGGTCTACAGAGTGAGTTCCAGGACAGCTGGGACTACAGGGAGACCCTGTCTCAAAAAGACCAAAAAAAAAAAAAAAGAAAAGAAAACTACATGATTGATTATATTGCATCTTTATTTTGAGTAGTTAAGAAGCAGATATAGGAGCTGGAGAGATAGCCTAGCGGTTAAGAGCACCAACTGCTCTTGCAGAGGACCTGGGTTCAATCCCCAGCACCCACATGGCAGCTTAGGACCATCTATAACTCCAATTCCAGGAGAACTCCAGTTCCAGGGGAATCTGAGACCCTCTTCTGACCTCCGCCGCATTGCACAACACGGGTGCACAGACCTACATGCAGACAGTACATTCATACATATACAAAATAAATAAAATTTTAAAAAAGAAGCAGATATAGACATTGGTTCCTTAAATTGAAATAATAATAATATGGTGTGGTGGTACATGCCATTAGTCCTAGAAATCAGAAAGCAGAAGCAGGTGGATCTCTGTGAGATCAAGGTCAGTCCATTTTACATAGGGAGTTCCAGGACAGCTTGGACTACACAGAGACCCTGTCTCAAAAAGGCCAAATAATAATAATAATAATAATAATAATAATAATAATAAAGTAGAAATGAGTAAAAACTAGTTTAAAAAGGCAGAGAAATGAATGGTTCTGATTTGTATTTATTACCATATCACTAATTATTTTCTCATTTATAGACACAATGCATTGCTATTCTGTGCAGGTTGTTTGTTTTATGTTGAGGGTAAGTGTCTATCTGTGAAAATCAATGCGTTGGGCATAATGGACAGAGGAAGATGACCCTTTTCAGATACAATGCAGATACTTTAAATGTCATATCTTAGGTCGTAAGACCCATCAACAGATTAATGGGTAGAGACTACGTGCCACAACATGCAATAGAATATTATTCAGCTATAAAAGGGAGGGAAGGCTTGATACTAGGCACAACATGGACAAACCTAGGAAATGATATGCTAAGTGAAATAAGCTACTGAAATGGCTAATTCTATGTGTCAGCTGGACTGGGTGAAGGTTTAAAATGGAAGTGTTTAGGAATGAGGTTAACTTTGAGTCAGTGCATTCTGCAGCAAGTATCCTGGGCCTGTGTCCACTGAAGACCTGAATACCACAAAGGGTAGGGGAAGGGAGAATCCAGCCCTCTTGAATCCTGCCTGCCTGCCTGCTGGAGCAGGGCCTGGTCTTCTGTGCTTGGGTGGGAACGTGTACCAGCATCTGCCTTGGTTCTTGGTCTTTCAGACTCCAGATGGAGTTCCACATCGCCTTTCCTTGGAGTCCAGTTTTCAGATGGCTGACCTCCCAGCCCCTGAAATTGCATGAGCCAACACTCTATGGTAAGTCTCTTCACAGACACATTGCTTTCTGTCTCTCTGGAATACATTGACTAATACATAATTGCAAAAATACAATCTTACCTGGTTCATCTTACGTGAAATATCCAGAACAGGAAAATACATAGAAGCGAAAAGGAGACTCTGGCTGGTTAACAGCCGAGGGGAGGGGAAATGGAGAATTATGGTTTAATGAATAGAGTTTCTATTTGGGATGACAGGTCTATGTAGACTAGACTAGCCTTGAGCTCATAGAGATCCACATGGCTCAGTTTCCAGAGTACTGGGATTAAAGGCGTGTTCAAGTATGACCTGTGGATGACAGCTGTGGACGTGGACGAGGCAAAGGTTGTACAACACTGTGAATGGACTGACGTGACTGAATTGCATACTTAAGATAATTTAAATGGTAAAAATTATGTTACATCAATTTTACCACAATTTTAAGAATATACAAAATAAAAAAATAAGCTTCTTGAATGTTCAATTGAGTGTTCTAAGAAAAGGGAAAAATGTCATCAAAAGCTTAGAGGGTAGAGAAAAAAAAAACAGGAAGGGGGGCTGGAGAGATAGCCTAGCGGTTAAGAGCACCGACTGCTCTAGAGGACCCGGGTTCGATCCCCAGCACCCACATGGTGGCTGAGAACAGTCTGTAACTCCAATTCCAGGAGAACTCCAGTTCCAGGGGAATCCGACACCCTCTTCTGACCTCCGCAACATTGCACGACACGGGTGCACAAGCCTACATGCAGACAGTACACTAATACACATAAATAAAATAAATTAAAAAAAAAAAAACAGGAAGGACTGTCAGGTCACAGGAAGGCTCACATGTGAAATTTTGGCATGTTGCTCAGCCCTGGCCTCTGTACTGTGCAATCAGGGAGATGGGCCCAGGCTAGACCTGGAGTGTGTTGATCAGTCCTGGCTTCTTTCTGCTCTGAGGGTCAGAGGTGGGGCTCTCCTTGCTTCTCCACCTTTGCATGTCAGTCTTGACTTTTGTGCCTAGCCTGACTTCTCCTCAGTCCCCTTCCCTTGCCTTGGCACTTTTTCTGCCGTTTGGGGCTCCTCTCCACCTCGCAGGAGCAGGTTCCTCTGCAGACCCATTTCCAGGGCTCTGCTGTCTGCCTTGGACCCAGCTCATCTTCACAACACTGCCTCACCTACCACCCCAGTCATGAATATGAATTCATAAATGTTGGCTTCAGATCCTGGTTTCTGCTGAGGACATTAACTGTCTGGGTGTCAAGCTGTCTGTCCCTTAGTTTCTTTGGCTATAAAATGGTCATTAATAACAGTAATGATTTCATTGAGCTGTAAAGAGTAAATGAGTTAGCATTGGAGAGACTTGGCATCTGGCCTGTGATGTGTGCCATGCATTTTACTGAGCTGTCATAAAATTATAACATATTAAGTATGAGATCTTTTGAAGATTTTTATTCAAAATGGAAAGTAGGCTCATAATACCTAAATAATGGCAGTTTCATCAACATTTAGAAAAAAGAGAAAGGGATGCTTTGGCAGGAGGAAAAGGAACATTAGGGAGATGTTAGTGTATCTGGGTGAGGTTCCAGACAAAATGTCCAGCTGGAAATAAGTAGGAGAGCTTGAAGATGAAAGATGTTCAAAAGAGAAGGTACTAGGTTTAGGGGCCGTCTGCATAGAGGTGATGGTTAATGTAAAAATGAGACAATTCCCAGGCCGGGCGTGGTGGCACATGCCTTTAAACCTAGCACTCACTCGGGAGGCGGAGGCAGGTGGATCTCTGTGAGTTCAAGGCCAGCCTGGTCTACATAGCAAGCTCTAGGCCAGCTGGGACTAAAGGGAGACCTGTCTCAAAAAAAGACCAAAAAAAAAAAAAAAGAGAGAGAGACAATTCCAATTCCCCAGGGTATCCTGGCAGGCCAGCCACGCAGGAGAGACCCTGCCCCACAATAAGGTAGATGACTCCTGAGCAATGGCACTCCAGGTTCAATTCCACCTGCATGACTCCACCCTTGCCCATGCACCTCACACATATGTACACATGAACACACACACACACACACACACACAATGAGATCACTTAAAGTATTGAGTTCAAATTTTGAGGAAATACAATTAAAAAGGAAAAGGTAGGAAAAAGGTTTAAAAAATCACAATAGGAAGTAAAGAAGTGAGGTTTGGTCAGGGAAGCCAGATTTCCCTGACCCAATGTGGCTGAGCCCACAGTAGCAGGGCTTGACTGGAGAGAGAACCTCCCCGAATCCTGCATGGGCTGTGGCTGTGGCTATGGCTGTGGCTGTGGCTGTGGCTGTGGCTGTGGCTGTTGTTGTGGAGGGATCTCTCTCACTCTCTTGCCTCCTAGGGACAGAGGATACGGATCAGGATACAGATCTGCATGCCGTCCACTCTTCCCTCCTCTCAGCTCCTTTATCTTTCCCCAGCCTCTTTGCCCCCTGAGCTCTGCCAAGCCTCTGGCTGGCTAGGGTTTTCCTACCCAGCAAGGAAACTTCATGAATGAGTCCTCTGGAGCCTACTCAGTTGAATGTGGGAGCTATAAAAGAGCCTTATAAGGTGCTGGATTAGAACATAGGTATGGTGGAGCTGGACAAGAGGGAATGACTCATTTAATTAAACACAGAGAAGACTGCTGAGCTATCTCCCCACCTCTGCTTAATTTTTCTTCATTTGCTTATTATCATCTGATTATGCATTTATTACATATTAATGTGTTAAGTATATGTTTTAATGTATATATGTGCATGTATTTATGTTATAATTGCCAGGGCTGACCTTCTACCACTAAGAATCTAAGTGATCAGTGCTCAGGGACTTTGGTCTACAGCTGAGCATTGTGGTACATGCCTGGCACTTGGGGAACTGAGCCATGAGGAATATGAATTAGATGCCAGCCTGGGCTACACAGTAAGAATGAGAGAGAGAGAGGGAGAGGGAAAGGGAGAGAAAGAGAGGGAGGACACAGCTAGTAAAAAGACATTAACTTATTAACTGGTAGGAAAGTTGTTCAGAACTGAGCTCAAGTTCCAGAAAACAACTGGAGCGGATGGAGGGGTGGTAATCCAGGAAGGACTGTGCTGTAGGCAGGAGGTGGGGCTGTACAGGGGGAAAGGGTGGATGAAAGCAGGAGGAAGCAGAGGCTAAGAGTTCAGGCTGCAGAGAACTGAGAAGCTTTCTCGTGGAATGTTCCTGGGAGGACTTATGGACTCAGGCCGGAGAAGCGCATTTCTATTTACTCTGTTCCAGTTTTGCACCTCTTCTGGGGTTAATTTTTAGCAAATTACATTTCACTAGTTTAAAATATAAATTAAAGTCAAAGTAAGCTATCTAAAAGTCTCATGTGCTGGGGCTGGAGAGATGGCTCAGCGGTTTAAGAGCACTGACTGCGCTTGCAGAGGATCCAGTTCCCAGGACCCATCTGGTGGCCAACAACCATTGGTAACTCCAGTTCTAGGGGGATCAGATGCCAGCTTCTGACCTCTGTGAGAATTGCATGACCCAGGTGTAAACACATAGAAATAATAAGGTATTTTTTAAAATCTCATCTGTTTATTCTACTGACTTGTTTTTTCTTACCATTTTTCCTTTATTTGCCTTATTATTTTAGTTATTTTTACTTGTTTATTTTTATTTTATATGTTTGAGTATTTTGCCTGCATGTGTGTAAGTGCACCCATGTCACGCAAAGCCTGTGGAAGAAGAAGAGGGCATCAAAGGCCCTGGAACTAGAGTTATGGATGGATATCAGCTGCCAGGTGGGTGCTGGGAACCAAACCTGGATCCTCTGCAAGAGTAGCCAGCGCTTTCAACCTCTGAGTCATCTCTCCAAACTTACTTTATTCTTGATAAAAATTTCAGGGATTATTCTATTTTGGTGTGAGATTTTTCTTATTAATTGAACCCTATTTAGATGTATTTGTATTTGTCCATTATGTTCTAGAGCTGGGCATGGGGTCACACCTGTAATCCCAGCATTCAGGAGGTCAGCCTAGCTACATAGTAAGTTCCAGACTAGCCTGGACTACAGTGACATATTGTCTCAAATAAGATGATAATGATGATGATGATGGTGATGATGATGGTGATGATGGTGATGATAAATTATGCTCAAATTTCTTTATAAATTGTTTATCCATAAATTATATTGCTTCCTATCTTCTAGATTTCATTAATTTCTTTAATTTGTAGAGTCCTGAGTGTTTAATAGTTAGACAAGCAACTGACATTTGTTGGTGGTCTCCCCAGAGCCCTGGTGGTGAAAAAGAAGGGCAGGAGTCCTATTATGGATCTCTAAGACCTCCCTGAACAGGAAGGCTGGTGACCCACATTTGCAGGACATTTCAAGAGATGCCTCCATGCACAGTCCCCTAAGACTTGGTTAACCTCTGAGGGCAAGGAACTAAGTTATCCCTTAGGTCCCTTGGCCAAATTGGTATGGGTGTTAAGTATGGTCATTAAGCACCCACAAAGGTTAAGTTACACCAGCCTGAAGGTCTCTTTCTGTCTTAGATGCAGCCTTGTTTGATTTGCTCCACCCTCTTTCACTCTCATCCAATCCCAGTGTGGTTTCCTGCCCCGAGGCAGGTCTCCTATCTGTCCTGTGCTTGCAGAAAACTTCATAATGTTAGAAAGCAGAGTCTCTGAATTTATGAGACTCAGGGTCTTCACCCAGCTGCCACCTCTTGGCCAAAGGAGCTTTTACCAGGACATCTGGCCCAAGCCTGTCACCCCACTTGTCAAACTGATAGCCTCTGTTTTAAAAAGTAGTGGGGCCTGTCAGACTTGATATGCTACTTTAGTATTGCTGTGATCAAAATACCTGCCAAAAACAACTCCTGGAAGGAAAGATTTGTTTTGATGTATGATTGCAGAGGATTCAGTCGATGCTCAGCAGGGAAGACCCTATGGAGTGGATCAGTGTGTAGCGATGGGAGCCCATGCTGGGGACTTATCACGCGATGGCAGACCAAGAAGCAGGAAGTGTCCAGAATTAGGGACCAGGCTATAATATTCAAAGGCCATCCCCTAGTGTTTCGCCCTCAGCCAGGCCCACTTCATCAGGGTTTCTCATCCTTCTGAAATATTGCAACCTGCTGCAGAGCAAGCATCGCAGCATGAGCCTTAGATGCACAATTCAGATCTGAACTGTGTCCGGATATCAGCTTATTAGGGTTGTTACAGGCTTTGAAGGGCATTTCCATACACCTTTTAAATGTCACCCACACACTATCTGGGGGTTTAAATACTAGTCTCAGTCCACAATAAGGGAAGTATAGATACAGAGGTATTGAATTGAACATCTGTGGGGATTTGAGATTCCTCAGAGCCAGATTTATATTTTCTCTAAGGGAATAAGCTAGCTGTTAGCAAGAATTCAGAAATAATGAGTTTTTGCTTAGAGTACACAAACACCCTTCGTGGTTTCTATTTCCCAGGTTTTTATCCGCCTATTACAATCTTTACACCTCCCAATATGATTTTGTACTTCTCTAGAAATTCTCATACCAGAATGCCTGCAGGAAGTAAGGAATGAATCTCTGAGGGAAATTTTAAGGCTAGGAGCAAGCGCGAGCATGAACAAATGTGAGTGTGAGTATGCTTTCTCCACATACCATGTAACCAGGTCACTGCCTTGAAATGTTCTCTGGAGCAATCCTGTCACCTACCATGCATAAGGGTGTTTGCAGGTGTGAGTAAATTTAGGGACGGGGTATTACCCTGGCTTCTGAAACCTCCAAAACCACGACCATAATAAACTTTCTCTCTATGTAAATTGATTGCCTTGAGTATTTTGCTATAGTAATTAAAGTTGACTAATGTTTATCATGTTTATCAGTAGAAATGCTTATACTTTAATTATTTGCAGATGAACCTCAGTTTTCATTCAAGACTACCACATAAATATCTGGGGAAAAGATAACCTTATTCTTTTTTTTAACACAGAAGCTGAATTTTAATCCTTCTCACAAAATTCAGACTACAGTTGCAGGATAAAATGATCATTGACACACAGAAGGCTCTAAGTGGAATACATGGGCCAGCGGTAAGGCAGAGTCAGCGTCCAGGAGGCACAAAAATGTACATGGGTCCCATACAGCCTTTCCTAAGTCACAGTGGACCTCTTTTCTGGGCAGCTGGCAGGACAGTTCAAATATTATTAACAGAATTTTTATGCTGGTGAGCGACCAACAGGAAGGGATGGAAAGACTCAGAATGGGGAGGGGACAGACAGAACTAGCAGCAGGTCCAGCCCAAGGAGGTATTGGTTTGGAGATTGATGTAGTTCCCTTGGGTGGACAAAGACATGCTGTTCTCTGGAACTGTTCATCCTCTTCTCAATGAGGACTCTCGTGGCCTCATTAATATGTTTGTTCTCCTTGACTGATGTGTCTGTTCAACCTGTGAAACCATTCTTTACTGAACCAGTCAATCTGGTCCCAGCTCACTGCCCAAGGGGAGAGATCACTCTTGTTGGCCAAGAGCAGGCAAGACACCAGCTCTCCACTTGGCAGTGCAACCTTGCTGTCCAGGTCCTGTTTCCATTTTTGGCTGTTGCTGAAGGTAGTGGCACTGGTAACATCAAACATAACACAGGCAGAGGCGTCTCATAGTACAGTGGTGTCATCAAGGTGAACCGCTCCTGCCCTGCAATATCCCATAGTTGGAACCATACCATCTCTGAGTCAGACCACTGGAGAACCTTCAGAGCAAAATCCACTCCCACCGTGGACTTGTAGTGCTTGCTGAAGCTGTCCTCATAGTACCACTGAACCAGGGACATCTTGCCCACCGCAGCGTCGCCCACCACCGGCACTTTGTTTTCATTGTTGTTGTTTGTTTGCTTGCTTTTTAAAGCCAATTTTCACTGAAGCTTTGTGCATTTCATATAAAATTTCAGATCAAATCTAGACCCATGCCCCCTTTCTGCCCCCCCACCCCACCAGAGCTCATGCATTCTGCCAAACATGTTTTTCATCTCTTTCTCAGTCTCTCTCAAAATTCTCCATGCAGAAGTTTACTGTTTCAACCAGAAGTTCACTGTTTCAGTCAGTTCTTTGACCCAGTCTTGTTGTTGTTGTTGTTATTCCTTCCAATATGCATCACTCCAAAATACGCACATATGCATGCTATATATATTATAGGCACCAGCACTTTGAACAGGTGATCTCAGCTGCCCATGGCTGGTGATCCTGGGACGTGGAAGGGTGCCAAGTTTTAACCCCTTTGGCTCTGAGTTTTCTTTGGTCAGAGACCAGGCATTCCCACCCTCCTGGGCTGAAGCAGTTCCAACCAGGAGGCAGAAAAGGAAACTCTGCACCTGGCTGTGGCTCACTTCCTCCCTCGGCAGCCTGGGTGGGGCCAATACCCTCGTTCTTCTTCCCCTTCACGCCTGGATAATGTTCTCTTTGCTGGGCATGCAAAGTTCCTGTCTCTGAACTCTGCCATAATTTTAACCTTTGGGTCAGGTCTGAGTGTCTGGTCAGATACTCATCTGATCATCTCTCCATCACCATCCTTCTCTGAAGAAGTATGAAGTCATTCTAGAAACTTTGGTTTGAGGACTTATGTTAAGAACATGCTTGAGGGGCTGGACAGGCAATTAAGGACACTTACTACTCTAACAGAGGACTGGAGTTCAGTTCCCAGCACCATGTCAAGCAGTTCACAACTGCACATCAGGGATCTGGCATCCTCTTTTGGCCTCCAAGGGCATCTGCACTTACATGCATGTATCCACACACAGACTGGCATACACACATAATTAGAAATAAATCTTTAAAAGAACACTCCTGAGTAGATGAATCATCCTGTTTCTTGATTTTCCTGACTGAAAGCACTTTCTTTTTTTTTTTTTTTTTTTTTTTTTTTTTTTTTTTTTTTTTTTTTTTTTT
>VZQC01010049.1:711379-722571 GCA_009823505.1 Rhizomys pruinosus
GAGATCTCAAATCTCAAGAGTCACACAAGCGTGCCTTTAATACCGGCTGGGAGGATAACTCCGCCCCCACAGCCACTAGATCTAATCAAGCCAAAGACCACACCTTTAATCCCAGCTGGGGGGATAACTCCAACCTCACAGCCACAAAGGCCAATCAAACCAAAGACAGCAGGACCAAACGATCAGCAATCAGCTCGCCAAGGCACCCAGTTCCTACCTGTCTTCCCCTCTTCCTGCCGCTGGGCTCAAGAGATCTCAAATCTCAAGAGTCACACAAGCGTGCCTTTAATACCGGCTGGGAGGATAACTCCGCCCCCACAGCCACTAGATCTAATCAAGCCAAAGACCACACCTTTAATCCCAGCTGGGGGGATAACTCCAACCTCACAGCCACAAAGGCCAATCAAACCAAAGACAGCAGGACCAAACGATCAGCAATCAGCTCGCCAAGGCACCCAGTTCCTACCTGTCTTCCCCTCTTCCTGCCGCTGGGCTCAAGAGATCTCAAATCTCAAGAGTCACACAAGCGTGCCTTTAATACCGGCTGGGAGGATAACTCTGCCCCCACAGCCACTAGATCTAATCAAGCCAAAGACCACACCTTTAATCCCAGCTGGGGGGATAACTCCAACCTCACAGCCACAAAGGCCAATCAAACCAAAGACAGCAGGACCAAACGATCAGCAATCAGCTCGCCAAGGCACCCAGTTCCTACCTGTCTTCCCCTCTTCCTGCCGCTGGGCTCAAGAGATCTCCTGAAAGCACTTTCTTCTTGTGACCTTGACTAACCTTTAGCTCCACTGCCATATGGTGGGAGGTGCAGGGAGGAATTTCTCACACTGAGACTCACAGTGTATATTTTCTCCTGCCAGATACTGTTTGCAAGCTGTGAGTCTTTAATGATTTCCACGTGCACAGGCCCATATGGTCTGAGCCTCCTCTCTTTGGCAATAACGTCACAGAACAGCACAGCCTTTCCTGTGGGTGTGCTCTGGGTAACACAGAAGGTAACAGACACCTTACCCAGAGCCCTTACCATCTTCCTTCATGTTCCGAGTGCACATTCTGAAAGGCAGGATGGTCCTTTGATGACTCAGAAAGCACAGAGTGCCGTTTGAAATATGATGAGTGAGTAGTGTAATGTTTTCTGGAAGTCCTTCTGTCAAGGATGGATGGTCAGATACTTCTGAGGGAAAACTGAGTTTAGCTTTTTATTTTAAATCTCTGCAGAACAGTAGCATTCTTCTTTCTATCTACACTGGGGGCTCTGGTCACTCCAACAGAGCAACTTGGCAGCGTTGTATGAAACTTGTTAGTTTCAAATGGAAAATGATCAGCTCAGAAAAGGATGGGCGGGATTTTTGTCTTCCTCTCTTTCCTGTAAACCAGAGGAAAATGAATTTTGGCTAAGAGATGGTTTGGCAGAAAGCTTGACTCCCCGAAAGGCACCTCCTGGGGCAGGAGGGGAGGTTGTAACTACATAGGTGGGGGAGTCAGGGACACAGGAGCTGCGTCTGGGCATCTGTCACACTATGGAAACTGGCAATGGTGTTGGCTGCTTATGTTCTGAGACTTTCCATTAGGGATTCGATGTCCAGCTTGAGCCCCTCTGTAGTGTAGGAACCATTGACACTAGCCAGGGGTTCCCAGAGGAGCATCTTTGTCCATTCTACTGTAATGTTAGGGATGGGCATATTCTTCTATTCTAGTGGTAATAATGTAACAATAAATTAATTATCAAGCAATAATAATAGTGGCTAGACACTGCGCTGGAAACAGCTGGGATTTGAGTCTCTGAAATATTCAGAGGGACCCAAGAAGCTGCTTACAACATGACCTCTTTAAGGTCTGAATAGTCCCTGAGATTAGGATTTTTTTAAAAGCTGCCCCATCAGAACGTTTATTTTAAAATATATAGCTTCAGTATTTGGGCCTTACAAATATTTCAGGACTTGATGTGTTAAATTTATAAGTTAAAGCAGTACACAACCATGGATCAAACAATGGGTTTCTTTACATTTTATTCATGTAAACCATGTATTTGGCTCACACTCATTCACACACGTTACTCTCTCCTGATCCCCTGGTCTTCTTCCCAGAAACAGTCCCACTCCACTTCCGTGTCATAAACATATGTGTGAGGATAGGTAGATCAGCAGACACACAGACTGGCAGGCAGATCCCACATATGGGAGAACACATGGTGCTGTTTCTGAGTGTGGCTTACTTTGCCTAGCGATGGCCTCCAATTCTATTCATTTATTTTCCTGCAAATTATGTAATTTCATTCTTTGTGGCTAAATAACACACATATATGTATTTATTTACCTATACATATATATGTTGTATTTACTTATCTATTCAGCTATTGATGAGCATCTAGGCTCATCTATGTCCCAAATCTTGACTATTATGAATTAAATAACATCACAATAAACATGATACATAAAATAAACATGATGGTGACATATTCCTTTAGGTTATTTACTTATTTATTTAATGTGTATGAATGGCCTGCATATATGTAAGTGCAGCCCTGTCATGCAATGCTTGCAGAGTCCTCCAGAAGAGAGTGATGACTCCTCCAGAACTGGAGTAAAGAAGAGTCATTAGCTGCCTGGGTCCTCAGCAAGAGCAGCCAGTGCTCTTTACCAGAGCCATCTTACCAGCCTCAGGATTCTGGATCCTGTATTCCATTCCTTTAGTCTACATGTCTGTTGTGTTTTTAGGCTAGCACCATGCAGTTTTTGTTACTATAGCTCTTTAAAGGATTTGAGATCAGATAGTGTGATAATCCCAGCCCTGGTCTTTTTGCTAATGCTATCTTTGGTTATTTGGGTTATTTGAATATGAATTTTAGGTTTTTTTTTTTTTTCTGTTTCTGTGATGAATGTAACTAGAATTTTGGTGGAGATTATACTGAATCTGTAGGTTGCTTCTGGCAACATAATGATGCTCAGACCCTGGAGCACAAGAGGCCTTTCTGTGCAGTGTCTTCTTCAGTTTTAAAAGCTTTTCTTTTTTCCTTTCTTTTTTTTTTTTTTTTTTTTTTTTTTTTTTTGGGGTTTTTTTTTGGTATTTTTGAGACAGGGTCTCCCTTTTTTTAGTCCCAGCTGGCCTGGGGCTCACTCTGTAGACCAGGCTGGCCTTGAACTCACAGAGATCGGCCTGCCTCTGCCTCCCAAGTGCTAGGATTAAAGGCGTGCACCACCACACCCAGCTCATAGAGATTTTCTTTATCTCCTGTTAGGTTTAGTCCTGGGTATTTTATTTTATGTTTTCAAAGCCTGGTCCAGGCTTCTTTGTAAATTAAGCTATGTGGTAGTTTTATGCTTTCAAATGAAGTTGATATTTTACTTGATTTATTTTCATTATGAAAAAATTTTCAAAATAATCAGCATAATAGACCATTACAAGACTTTCTGGGTTGGAAATGGTTTTACATTAATGAAATTCACTAACTGTCTCACATGGAGCCAATTTCCTAATTCTGATGAAGTCAAGTTAATTAATGTTTTCTCTTCAGAAATCTTTGCCTAATAAGGGTGCAGCATAAGCCTGCCATGGTGACACATGCCTGTAATCAGCACCTCATACTTGGAAACGGGAAGATCAAAAAATCAAGGTCAGGTCTGGAGAGATGGCTCAGCAGTTAAGAGCACTGGCTGCTCTTGAAGAGGACCCAGGTTCAATTCCCAGCACCCACGCAGTGGCTAACAACCATCTATAACAGTTCGAGGGGAATCTGACACCTTCTGACTCTGTGGGCATTGCATGACATGGGTACACACGCAGACAATACATTCATACACTAAAATGAAAATAATAAATAAAATATTAAAAAAGAAAGTCAAAGTCATTCTTTTTTTAAATTTTATTTATTCTTTTGTGTGTATGAATGTACTGTCTGCATGCAGGTCTGTGCACCTGTGTCATGCAATGCTGCAGAGGTCAGAAGAGGGTGTCAGATTCCCCTGGAACTGGAGTTCTCCTGGAACTGGAGTCAAAAATGGCTCTCAGCCGCCATGTGGGTGCTGGGGATCAGACCCAGGTCCTCTGCAAGAGCAGTTGGTGCTCTTAACTGCTAGGCCATCTCTCCAGCCCCCAAAGTCATTCTTAACCCTGTAGCAAGTTAGAGGCCAGCCTGGGCTGAATAAGAAGCTGTCTCAAAAAAATTGAAGTCCTTGCCTAACCTGCTGCCACAGAGCTGGTTTCCTGTGAGTTTTCTCTGAGCAGTTTCATATTTTTCTGGTTTATATTTAGATCTATGATCCATTTTACATATTTTTGTACAATACTGGTATAAATCAAAATTCATTTTTCATTGTGCCTTTCAAAGTATTCCTGCACCTTTTGTTAAAAAGTCCCTTTTGCCTGGCCTGTAAACCCAGCACTTGGGAGGCAGAGGCAGGTGGATCTCTGTGAGTTCAAGGCCAGCCTGGTCTACATAAAGAGCTCCAGGCCAGCTGGGACTAAAGGGAGAGCCTGTCTCAAAAAGACCCCCAAAGTAAATAAATAAATAAATAAATAAATAAATAAATAAATAAACAGTCCCTTTTGCCAGGCATGATAGTACATATCCCAGGTCTCTGTAAGATGGAGGCCAGCCTGATATACACAGTGAGTTCTAGGCCACCTGGGGCTACAAGAAGACCCTGTCTCAAAAAATAAAAATAACAAACAAGCAAGCAAACAAAATCAGTGACAATTGAGCTTACCACCAAACTATTTTATCATGGAATTCAAAAGGCTAAAAATCTTATTTCTATATATTAAATTTGTATGTCTAGAGAAGATACCATTCCCCATGAGGTGAGACAGAGAGCTAGAGAGCTCACTCGCTCTTTTATAACAATTTACTCTCTTTAAAGTTACAAGGACCAGGTAACAACTAGTTAAATCTACTCTGAAGACTGTGCCCCAGTGACCTAACCTCCTTCCATGGAGCCCCATTTTTCTTTTCTTTTTGTATGTTTTTGAGACAGGGTCTCCCTATAGCCCCAGCTGGCCTGGAACTCACTCTGTAGACCAGGCTGGACTTGAACTCACAGAGATCTGCCTGCCTCTGACTCCTGAATGCTGGGATTAAAGGCGTGCACCACCATAACTGGCAGAGCCCCACTTTTCATCATCTCCCACGTGGCCATGATGAGAACAAAGCTGGAGAGAAACCAAATATAAACCAGCAACTCAGCATGCCAGGTCTACCGTACAGTGTGTGTGTGTGTGTGTGTGTGTGTGTGTGTGTGTGTGTGTGTGTGATGACTATGTGAGCATGGGATGTGTGTGTGGGTGTGTATAGTGTATATTTGATGTGTGTGAAGTGTGTGTTTGATGTGTATGAAGTATGTTTTTCATGTGTGTTGTATGACTGTGTGATGTGTGATGCGTGTATGATATGTGTGATGTACATGTGATATGTTCTTTTTTGTGTCTTTACCTGGTTTTGCTATTAGAGTAATGCTAGCTTCACAGAAGGAGTTTGGGAGTTCTCCCTCTCTATCTTTGTGGTCGTAGATCTTCTTTGAAGGTCTGGTAGAATTCTGCCATGAATCCATCTCAGCCTGGGCTGGTTTTAGTCAGGAGGCTTTGCATTACTGTTTCCATTTCCTTATTATGGGTCTGTTTAAGCAGTTGATCTCTTCTTTGTTTGACTTTGGTGGTTTCAACGAATTTAGAAATTTGTCCATTTCTTTCAGCTTTCCAAATTTAATAGAGTATAAGTTTTAAAGAAGTATTCTTTTGTAATATTCTGGATCTTTTTGGTGTCTGTTATGATGTTTCCTCTTTCATTTGTGACTTGTTGATTTGAATTTGCTTTTTCTTCTTTTGGTTAACTGTGCTAAGGTTCGGTCTATTGTGTTTATCTTTTTACAGAGCCAGCTCTTAGAGTCAGTGATTCTTTGTAATATTTTCTTTGTTTCTATATCATTGATTATGCTCTGATCTTTATTATTCCATCTCATCTGCTGAGTTTGGGTTTGGTTTGTTCTTGCCTTTCCAAATTCTTTGAGTTGTACCATTAAGTCATTTAATTTATTTGTGCTCTTTCTGATTTTCTTCATGTAGGAGGTTAGAGCTATAAACTGAAACCTTCCTTAAAGTTGTTGATCAGGGTAGTTTAAGAGACTCCCAAAATAACACAGGCTATTGTCAAGCCCTTAATTGCATCCCTGAATTTGAAGAGAAGACCCTATTGCTGAAGACAGGTCATACCTCAGACACAGGACTTGGAGCAACTGAGGTAGAACTTAACTGGAAGCCTCCTCCCTGAAGATTACCTCTCCTGGTATCAGAGGATACTATGCAAACTACCAAGGAAGAGAACCAATCCCTGGGCCTACCTAGCTGTAAAGCCTAATAAGCAACAATAAATAACTGGCCCAGAAAACTATCGCTTTGGGACCGTAGTGACACTTTTACTTGGAGGCAATAAACAGCTGTCTAAATGGAATTAAAACCAGCTCAATTGGGGCTGGAGAAATGGCCTAGCAGTTAAGAGTGCCGACCTCTCTTGCAGAGGACCCAGGTTCGATCCCCAGCACCCATATGGTGGCCGAGAACCATCTGTAACTCCAATTCCAGGAGAACTCCAGTTCCAGGGGAATCCGACGCCCTCTTCTGACCTCCGCTGCATTGCATGACACGGGTGCACAAACCTACATGCAAACAGTACATTCATATACATAAAAAAATTTTTAAAAAATGTTTAAAACCATCTCAATTGGAGGGAACTTATGTCTGGTATAGTAAACATGACCAAATACACATGGCTGGAGCGGTCATAAATCATAGATAAAATCCTACTTTGGCCACATCCTTAGGCCAATGTAATTTCTTACTATACTCTAAATATTCATCCTTATATTCACAGGCAAGTATACCTCTCACCACTCATCAAAGAAGCTTCCTGTTGCAACAAATGGAGACTAACGCAGTTTCACTACTGGTCACAAATACAGAGAATAATGGTCTGTGAGAACTTAGCCCTAAGTGCATCTTCAATGCAACCTCTACACATAAGATGAATGTATCTTTCAACTGTCACCAGAGACGTTTCCTTATGCAGCAGATGATGATTGACACAGAAACCCACAACCAGCCAGTGTGCAGAGAACAAGAGACTGCAGAGTACTCAACCCTGACTTCTACCTCCCAAGCCTCAGGAATCATTGAGGAAAGATTGCAGGGCCCACAGCTGGTAGATGGATGCTCAGAAGGAAGCAGAGATTTTTTTCAGACAGCTGAGGAATAACACATATGAACTCAGAACAAATGGTGACAGCATACACAGGTTCCATGCAACAATTCAGACAAAACCCCAGTGCAAACATGGGGGAGTGGATAAGAAACCCTGACCCAACCTAAGGAACTTTTAGTGGCTGCTGGGAGGAGAAGAGACAGTCTATTAAGGGGCTGGGACACTGAGGAGGTTGACCTGGCTCCACTGGATAGCTGCACCCTGAGGGACATGTGGGGCACAAATCAGACTCTGTGAGCCAGATTTTATATATATATATATATATATATACACATATATATCAGGTTATATATATATATGTATATATATATATCAGGTTATATATATATCTCAGGTTTTATATATATATCTCAGGTTATATATATATATATATATATATATATCTCAGGTTATATATATATATATCAGGTTTTATATATATATATATATCTCAGGTTTTATATATATATTGAATTGGGCAAAGGATAGTGGTGGGAGGTGGGAACAGGGGAAGGGATCTAAATACAATCAAATTACATTGTATGAAAATCACAAAAATTCAACTGAAAATTTTTCTTTTCTTTCTTTTTTTCTGTTGATATTTTGAAATAGATTCTTGCTGTAGCCACAGGTGTCCTGGGAACCCACTATGTACAGCAGGCTTGTCTCAATCTCGCAGAGATCTGCCTGCCTCTGCCTCCCAAGTGCTGGGATTAAAGGCATGTGCCATCACACCTATTTTTGCTTTTTAGCTATGTGTGTTTGTGCATGTCTGTGTGCTCATGGACATCAGCAGAGGGGGTTGGATCCCCGGAACTGAAGTTATAGGTAGTTGTGAGCGATCTGCTGTGGGCGCTTTCCGGTCCTCTGCCAGAGCAGTATATGCTCTTAACTTCTGAAGCCCATCTCCAGGCCCCCATTTAGGCATTCCTTAATCAAACTGGAAATCACACTCTGACTCCAGCTTCCTAGAGGGAGATAGAAGTCTGTTTTCTGTGGCGATTCAAATAAAAGGATTTCTAAGAGTCAGAAAACATTCCAATACTGAGTGCATGCAAGACTTTCTGCAGTGGCAGGAGCTAAAAGGGACAGAAGGACCGACCATGCTCCTCTATTGCAAATATAGCTTTAAGATTTCTTAAATAGGCCTGAGCTATGTATGCATTTTTGATGCCCAAGTAGTTCAGATGTCAGCTACCTGAAAACCTATCATACAGTAAGGTTTAACTATTTAACACATAATTACTCTGTCCTGTAACTTGAAAATTGGGCTGGATCCTCCTTCGTCCTACTCTGACAAACCCAAGGCTTCCTGTTTCTGCTCTTACCCAGTCTCTCTGGAAAACTTGGGTGAGGTGGGGTCAACATTTCACCTTTCATTCTCTCCCTCTGATTAGTGGCTTCCTCTAAGGTCTTGGGCTCTATTTTGCTTCTCCTATTTGTGTGTACAGTTCATTTGTTGTGTAATGATTTCAAAATACATCCTCATTCTAGAGACAACGAATTTAAAGGGGCCAAAGGCCGAATTGCTTGTCCATGGCAGGAACTCAAAATAAGCTCAAACTTTGGAACTGCTTGGTACAACTAGATAAAATTTTCAGAGAAGGGGCTGGAGAGTTGGCTCAGTGGTTAAGAGCACTGGCTGTTCTTGGCAAAGACCTGGGTTTGAATCCCAGCTCCCACATGGCAAATAACAATGGTCTGTAACTCCAGTTCCAGGGAAACCAACAACCTTCTCTGTCCTCTGCGGGCATTGCATGACACAGGTGCACTTGCGTACATGCACGCAATACGCTCATACATGTGAAATAGAAATAAAACAAAAGAAGAAATTCAGGGCAGAAGCCAGTGAGGAAATGCCCTGGAGGTGGGTTTGAAATAAAGCTGTTCTTTACTTGCTGAGTGGCCATTTGAAGCTGGGAAGTCTTCTAGAAGTCACTCTAAGTAGCTCCTGACTTATTCTGGTTGACATAAGATTTGTTGACTGTGATGATGTGAGAGTGGTACCCATTTGTCAGAGCCATACTGTGAGTTTTAATCTTTTCTCAGGTTCATGACATGTTGTTGAACACTGTCCTGCAATGCTGAGCCAACCCAGTTCCCAGGCAGTCACACAGTCATAGAGGAACAACCAGTGCTCTACATGCACTGTCTTACCAGCATTTTGTTATTACAGGTATTCAATAAATCAAATGAGATGCTAAACATTTGATTATAAAACAGGCTCTGTGTTAGATAATATTTTGCACGCTGGATTGAACCCAGGACCTCAAACTTGCTCACACATACTCTACCATTGAGTGGTGCTCCCAGCCTGTGGTAGATAATTTCGCTCAACTATAGGCTCAGTACATGTACTGAGAATATTTAGGGTAGGATAGGCTAAGCTATGTTTGATGCACCCATCATGGACTTTTCAAGTTTTACATGTAAAAGGAGATAATGATCACACACACACACACAGAGTGAGGAGTAATTTGAATAAGAAACACAAAGCATTTAGGAGTGATCGGACCCCAGCACGTGGTACATCATAAGCCATGGGGACACTTTAATCTATTCATTATTAGATCTCCAGGGTCTGGCAAGGAAGTGGCACTTAAAATGTGTGTGCTGTGGAGGAATGATGAAAGGCTCCTTGGGCGCATGCTGCGGTGTAGAGCTTTATCCAGGGGTCATTTCTGCTACTTGGATGGGTCTTCCAACTCTTAGCTAGCCTTCCTCTGATTTCTTTCCAGAAACATAACCAAGGCTTATGAAAGCACAAATCTGATTATGTCACCTGACTACTCCTGAAAAGTCCTCCGTCAGAGAATATTGGGGCCTTTCCGTCTTGGCTCAGCTTCTGTCTTCAGAAAGGCCTTTAGTGGTTTGGTACTCTTGGACATGTAAAAGTCCTTCCTCCTCTGCCTTAACCTAAACAATAAAGAAATCGGAAGGGAGCTGGTTGTGCTGGTGGATACCTTTAATCCTAGCCCTCAGGAGGCAGAGACAAGGCAGGGGAATCTGTGCAATAGAGGCCAGTCTGGTCCACATAGTGTGTTCTAGGTGGGCTAGGACTAGGGAGACCCTGTAAAAAACAACCAAAAAAACCCAAACAAAAAACCCAAAATAAAAAAGAGAAAGAAAGAATAAATCTAGAGGTTTGGAGGGAATATCTTCAGAGTTTATTGAGGTATAGAAGTCCAGGTTCCTTCTAGTCCCATTCACTTTTTTAAAGGTATTTTTTTTGTGTCTTTTTGAGACAAGGCTTCACTGCAGCCCCAGCTGTCCTGGAACTTTCTATGTAGACCAGGCTGGCCTTGAACTCACAGAGATCCACCTGCCTCTGCTTCCCAAGTGCTGGGATTAAAAGCGTGTGCCACCCACACCCTGCTAAAGTTTTTTTTTTTTTAACTTTTATTTATGTGCTCTGGTGGGATTATGTAAACATGAGTGTAGCGTCCATCCTAGTGTAGAGGCCGGAAGTAGGTGTAGGATCCCTGGAGCTGGAGTTGCCTGGTGCTAGGAATTAAACTCAAGTGCTACACATGCTCTTAACCACTGAGCAGTTTCTCCAGCCCCTTCCCACTTCTATTATGATTATAGCTACCTATATCAAATATGTGACGATTAGGACTAAAAACCAAGATTCTGGGTGTCAACTATTGAGAGAGAAGGGTGGGAGGAGAGAGAGAGAGATAGAGAGAGAGAGAGAGAGAGAGAGAGAGAGAGAGAGAGAGAGAGACAGGCTGTGTCTTAGTTGTTGGCTCTAGGAGAACCTCAAGGAAATGCTTATAACTAGTAACTACCTCAACTTCTGTTTCAGGATATATATATATATATATATATATATATATATCCATTTGTTTATTCGCCTATTTATATACATTGCTATGTTCTTGTATATTTATTTGAGACCTATATTCAATACTTCTTTATATATTCTATTTATTGTATTTTTTAATCATAT
>VZQC01010049.1:723379-768114 GCA_009823505.1 Rhizomys pruinosus
TTGTTGTTGTTTTTTTTTCTTTTCGAGACAGTGTCTCCTGTAGCCCCAGCTGTCCTGGAACTCACTCTGTAGACCAGGCTGGCCTTGAACTCACAAAGATCCGCCTGCCTCTGCCTTCCAAGTGCTAGGACTATAGGATTAAAGGCGTGTGCTACCATGCCCAGCTTCTAGGTTAGACTTTCTACCACTGCCTCATCATGTTTCTAAGAACCACAGTGGTGGGAAATAGCATCCACACAATTTTCTGTGTTTTGTTTGAGAATGGGTCTTACTATGTAGCCATGGATAGCCTGGAATTCACTTTGTAGACCAGGCTGGCCTTGAACTCACAGAGATCCACCTGCCTCTGCCTCCTGAGTGCTGGGATTAAAGGTGTGCACCACCACACCCAGCTGGATGCTGATATTCAAACTTCCTGACTGTGTGGTTTGAATATATGATGTGTTCCAGGCAGTCACGAACTGAGAACTGAATGGTTGGTCCCCAGATGGCGCCTCTATTTTGAGAGACTCTAGAAACTTTGAAAAGTAGAGCCTAGCTGGAAACTGGAAAAGTGGCCCCTGGTGAAGATACTTGAGGGTTATTCCTGGATTTGTCTCATTGCCTACTAGGGTGGAACCTGAACTTTCTTGTAGATTCCCTGACAGGAACCTTCGGAAACTGTGAGCCAGGACAAACCTGTCTTCGTTTATGCTGTTCCTGTATTTTGTCACAGTGATGCATAAATAAATAAGAAACTGAGCCTCTAGTATGTTTAATTTTTGAAATTGCATGTTTTTATTTTAATATGTGTAAGTATTCTTGTGCCACATGCAGGTCAGAGGACAACTTATTTGCCCATATCGACAGTTCCAAGTTCATTTCAATCCTATGTGATTTCTATACATGAGTGAACCCTACCTTACACAGCTAGATTTTCTGGGAATACCTAAACTCTTTCCTTTCCACCATTTCTTCCTGCTATTATAAATAACCCTACAGCAAGCCTCTTTATGCCTAAGGTTAGTTTAAATGTTTGGTTCTTTTATTGTTTGTCACTGTGTAATGGGTAATGTGGCATCTCACTGATTCTTTTTAAAAACTCATTTAAAAATTATAAATTTTTAATTATGTGTATGTGTCTCTGTGCGGGTAAGTGCACATAATTACAGGTGCCCTTGAAGGGAAGAGGCTGTCGGATTCCCTGGAGCTGGAGTTACAGGCTGTTGTGAGCTGCCTGGCATGGGTATTGGGAATGGAACTCAGGTCCTCTGCAAAAGCAGTGTAACTTCCTAATCAGTGGGCTGTCTGTCCTCACATTTGCTTCTTCTTAATAGTAATGAAGAAGCAGTTCATTTGCCATTTGAATTTCTCTTGTGAGGGGCTGAAGCAATAGCTCAGTGGTTAAGAGCATCGGGCACTCTCTTTTTTCTTTCTTTTTTTTTTTTTTTTTTTTTTGGTGTTTTTGAGACAGGGTCTCCCTGTAGCCCCAGTTTGGCCTGGAACTCACTCTGTAGACCAAACTGGTCTTGAACTCACAGAGATTCACCTGGCTCTGCCTCCTGAGTGCTGGAATTAAAGGTGTGCACCACCACATCCGGCACTCATTGGCTGCTCTTGTAGAGGACATAGGTTCAGTTCCTAGCACCCACATGGCAGTTAACAACCTTCAGGAATTCTAGTCTCAGGGAATCTGATGCTCTCTTTCTGTGTGCACACATGTGGTTGGTTCACTTACATACATGCAGGCAAAGCACTCATACATGTAAAATACAAATAAATAATTTAAATTTTAAAAAATGTGAATTAATATAGCTTTTTATACTTCTCTTAATATATGCCTTGCTCATTATATGTTAGGTTTATGCTATTATATAGCTTTTTACTTTTTTTTTATTATTATTATTTTTATTAATTTTTATTTATTTCTATATGTGTACGAATGTACTGTCTGCATGCAAGTCTGTGCACCCGTGTCGTGCAATGCCACGGAGGTCAGAAGTGGGTGTCGGATTCCCCTGGAGCTGGAGTTCTCCTGGAATTGGAGTTTCAGACGGTTCTCAGCCGCCATGTGGGTGCTGGGGATCGAACCCGGGTCCTCTGCAAGAGCGGTCGGCGCTCTTAACCGCTAGGCCATCTCTCCAGCCCAGCTTTTTACATTTGGCATGTATTTTGATTTTTTTTGCCTAATTTTGGTTCTGTAAATTTTTAATTCTATTCCCTTTGATTGTTCCAGGTACATGATTATCTGACATATAGAGATCATGAGAATTGATTAAGTGTTCAGAAATTTTGAGAACTTCATGACAGAGTACTTGCCTTACATGTGGGAGACCCTGGGCTTAAACCCTGGTATGTCCCAGAGAGCAAACAAGCAACAAAAGGCCTTCTTCAATCATGAATTTCTGTTCATCTTTGTTATTTAAAATTAAATTGTATAAATTTCTCATTAAATAGATTATATAAAAGCAAATATAATAAATACTCAAAGCTTATCGGATTTTAATCATTTGACTATACTTTATTATTTCTGCTCTTGAGGTAGATTATTTCTTTTTAAAAAACAATTTTACTTTTTTATTATGTTTCTTTTATGTGTATGAGTGTATTGCCTGCATGCATGTAACTGTACCCATGTCATGCATTGCCTACAGAAATCATAAGGGCCCCCTATTCCCCTGGAACTGGAGTATGGATGGTTGTTATCCACTATGTGGGTGCTAGGAATCGAACCCAGGTCTCCCGCCAGAGCAGCCTGTGCTCTTAACCATTGAGCCATCTCTGCAGCCCCAAGGCAGATTATTTCTAATTAACTTTTTTTTTTTTGAGACAGGGTCTCTGGACTGGAGCTCACTATGTAGATCAGGTTGGCCTTGAACTCAGAGATCTACCTGACTCTGTCTCCTGAGTGCTGGGATCAAAGGCGTGCACTACTACATCTGGTATCTAATGGCCTTTTTATATTTATTTTAAAATTATGTTTATGTTTGTGTGAAGTTGGTAGATGGGTAGGTGTGGGAAATGTGCACATATGTGTAAGTGCCCGTGGAGGTCACACAATGGTACTGGATTCCCTGGAGCTGGAGTGTCTGGCATTGTGAACCACCTGACCCAGGTTCTAGGAACTGAACTCCAGTCCTCTGCAAGAGCAGTGCACACTCTGTACTGCTGAGCCATCTCTCCAGTCCCAGAGCTTTTTAAGCTGTTTTTTAAACTTTTAAAAAATTTTTATTTATTTATTTTCTATGTGTATGAACGTACTGTCTGCATGCAGGTTTGTGCACCCGTGTCATGCAATGCCACGGAGGTCAGAAGAGGGTCTTGGATTCCCCTGGAACTGGAGTTCTCCTGGAATTGGAGATACAGACGGTTCTCATCTGCCATGTGGGTGCTGGGGATCGAACCCAGGTCCTCTGCAAGAGCAGTCGGCGCTCTTAACTGCTAGGCTATCTCTCCAGCCCCAGTCCCAGAGCTTTTTAATAGTGTGCTATTATGATCTCTTCCAATTCCACATTCAGGATGTGATTTCGGCAGCTTGGAAACACCCACCACAGGAGTATTTATTGACACTATAGAAACAGCCATCCTATGAATAATGATTTATTTTGTTTATCATCTAGACTTAGGATAATGGATAAAATATTCTAATGAAGATTAAAAGCAGAAGTGCCATATCTGTAGGCATTATTTTACAAGTAGAAGGAAAAGTATAGAAATTATTTTGAAGTCTTATAAAACAATTTTTTTTCCAATTTAACCAAGAAGTTGCCACATCATTGACTGATAAGTGAAGTTTGGACATGTGGTTTTGTTTTTTTCTTACCTGTTAATATAAACTAAGAGCATCATCCAGCATTCACATTGTGATCCTTAGCCAGAGAGCCAGCTGTTTAATGGTTATCTCACAGCATCCCTTCTTTGGTAGCCATTCCATTCCTTTCTAACTTTCCTCTCTGTGGCCTCTCTGTATGAAGGCCCTGCCACACTAGGGCTCAGTCCTTAGCCCTCTGCTCTACCCATGCTCATGCATTTCATTACAAATTATTTGCTGATGAGCCTCACATTTATAACTTCACCAGAAAGCTGTATCCGAATGCTTGTATTTACATGATCTTATATATCTATCTTATAAGCATGTCAGCTTTAAGAAAGCCAAATTCGCACAGTCAATTCTCAACTTCTCTGCCAAACTCACTCCTTAGTTGTATATACCACAAATTAGAACTCATACTAGATTCCTCTTTTTTTCTTCCTTCCCAACCACGATCTGCTGGTCAGTGTTATTATTATTTCCTCCTCCTCCTCCTCCTCCTCCTCCTCCTCCTCCTCCTCCTCCTCCTCCTTCTTATTCTTCTTCAATACCCCAAGGGGCTAGAGAGATGGTACAAAAGCTAAGAGCCCTGGTTACTATTACAAAAGACCTAGGTTTGTTTCCCAGCACTCACATGGCAGCAAACAACTGTCCATAACTCCAGTTCTAGGGGAATCCAATGTTCTCTTCTGACCTCCTCGGGCATTTCATGACATGGGTGGACTTATATACATGCAGGCAATAAACTCATACACATAAAATAATAAATAAAAGCTTTTGTAAAAAGAACAAAAACTCAGAACATATTTAAATAAAAACAAAAACCAAGCCTGTCATGGTTCACACTTGTAAACTCATCATTGGGAAGGCTGAGGCAGGAAGACTGCCACCGGTTCAAGGCCACTCCCTGGCTACATAATGAATCCCAGACTGCACTGAGTGTGAGACCTTATCTCAAAAAGAAACAAAGAGGGGAAAGGAGACATAAACATTAGAAGCATAAACGTATGCCATCGTGCTAGGGAACCTGAGAGTTTAGATGAAATCAATTGTTTTTCAGGACATATAGATGACCAAATTCATCTTAAAAGAAACAGAAACACCTTAAAACAAACAAGGCAACTATAGTGACACATGCCTACAATCCCAGTACTCGGGAGGTGGAGGCAGTTGGGTCATAAAATCCAAACTAGCTCAAGCTAGATGGTGAGACCATGTCTGGAGGAGCAGAAGACAAGAGGGAAGAGGATGAGGAGGGAAAGAAAGCAGAAACACTACAAACGATTTAGAAAGTAGCCCAAGCACTTCAGCAACTAATACCACTTCCAGATCTACTGTGACCTAACAATACCTTGAGGAAGACTCAATTATGTGATGACTATTGAACTTCTTTTTTTTATAGCTCTTTGACAATGGGGTGGCAATAACTTTCTTATGTGGCCTATAAAGTCTCCTGATGCCAGCAGGCACCAAGGCAGCAGTACCAGTAGTGTGTCCTACCCTCAGGATTTTCCATAAATTCTTTTTTCTTCCTTTTTTGGTTGTTTCTGTTTATTTTTATGGTGAAAAATATATGCATTTAGAATTAGCCAGCTGGCCTGTTTAGATGATCCCAGTTTTGTTGGCACCATCCAAAGCATCATAATCAGGGGCCATTCAGAGACAGGCCTTCTTCTCTCTCTCAGGTCTGATCAGACTCCTGTCTTTGGCGACATCAGTGTCGAGTTTCTTCACAGCCTTATGATCTGGTGCTTGTTGGCCTTGATGCCCACAGTGGGCACAGGTGTACTGTGGTCCTGTCTTCTTTGTGGCTAACTCAGTGGTGGAGGGAATCTGAGGATGGTATAGAGGTCAAGCTGGTTTCTGCTGGGGGTGCTCTTGTGAGGGTACTTGGGTCGTCTCTGGAATCGCAGGGTCCTGGGCCACTGGAAGGCAGGTGATGTGCGGGCCTTCTTTTTGTGGCTGTGGACAACTTTCAACCACGCTGTCTTGGCTTTCTGAACTTTTCTTTTTAATTTAATTTTTATTGATGCTTTGTGCATTTCGTACATCATTTTCCAATTCAGATCAGGCATATTTCCCTTTCCCTTCCCCCCCCCCACCCCATCCCAGATCATGTATTCTGCCATAACTGTCCTGCATCTTTCTCTGTTTTTTTTTTCCATTTTTTAGCTATAAGTGATAATCCATGAGTACAAGCATCCTTCGTGCAAAACCAATCTGCAGGCTGTTGTGCCCAAACCCCCACAGCCCCACCATCCAGTGGGGGGTGACAGGTTGTTTGTTCAATCAAGTTGATCAAATGAGTGTCCAGACTACATTGCTGTAGTTTCACCATTCACCCCAATCGCAGCCTTTACATTCTACCATGCCCCCTCTTCCGCAGATTGTTCCCTAGGCTTAGAAAAGGGGCACAGGTGGATGAGAAGTAAAACAGTCCCCTCTCTCTGGAGCTGTTGACTTGGACTCTGGTCAATTCTGGCTGTTTCCTTTCATGGGCTGACAGTTTGTCCAGGAATAACCTTTCGATCCTACTAATGAAGAACAAGCAATTAGATATATAGGTATTTAAGCAGCACTAATAGTTATGGTAGGTTACTTTAGCATAGACACATGTTTGGATATGTTAATCCATGAATTACATTTTTCCCCCCTGTTAAATATGACAGGGTCTTACTGTGGCTTATAACATCTCCTAACCTGTAGAGGATGTAAGCTTGTGGCATCAGCCATGGGTTATTCCTCCAAGGAGAGAGCCAATAGCCAATTAGATTTGGGATACACAGGCACATGGCTGCCTCTGCTGCACTTCTTTTATGTTTGAAAAGGGCTGGTCTTTCCCCAACTATACATTTATCATTAAATCAACTGGCTCATTTACATAGAACAGATTAAAAGATTCAGACTCCCAATTAAACATTCCCAGCTCCCCAGACAGTGGAGAGTTTCAGCTCCATAAGGTAGGGCCAGTCATTGGCCATGATTCAGCATAGTGTGCCTTTGTGCGTGAATCCTCACAGCCCTAGCCCAGTTTTCCTCCAGTGTCCTCTCTTCGAGTTGTACCTGGTTCTGTTGTCAGTCTTCCTCTGAATTCAATGGAGAATGGGACATTTTGCATTGAATCCCTTGACTCTGAACATCCTGTAGGAAGACATGGCAAGAAACCAGATCTTAAGCAATAAATAAAATGAAGTCCTGCCTGTAGAGAACCTTCATTACTGCAGTGATGTGTAGTTATCTCATGTTCTTTACAAGTTAGTTTGTGAATAATTCAAGACAGTATAAATGATAGCACATGCTTCCTTGGCCAGGTCTCAAAACTCCTTGTGCTGTATCTTTCGGGTGTCTCATTGAGGGGAGGCAGGTGCCACCTCACTGGGGTACTCAGGCTGTCCTTGGACAGAACTGTATGTGAGGAACGAAGGGCCCCTGCCAGAGACCAGAGAACACACTTAATAGTAGTTCTTCAGGGCCCAGACAAATCCTTAGGTGACTGTTGATCCAACTGACATCTTGTTTTGTTTTTTTACTCTTTGTTCTGTTTTTGGTTTGAGAACAGGTCTCCCTGTAGTCCCAGCTGGCCTGGAACTTATTATATAGATCAGGCTAGTCTCCATGTCACGGAGGCTGTCAGTGCACTGGTGTTGTGCAACACCCACAGAGGTCAGAAGAGGGCATCAGATTCCCCTGGAACTGGACTTACGAGAGGGTTGTTATGTTGGGAATCAAACCCAGGTCCTATACAAGATCAGCCAGTGCTCTTAACTGCTGAGGTATCTATCCCTCCAGTCTTCTGCATTGTTAGGTTTTGATACAGGTTCTGGCTATATCTCGAAGGCTGGCTTGAATTCTCAGTCTTCCTGCTTTAGTCTCCTGAGGCTGTTGGGACTATAAATGTAATCCCTGCCCATGTCTAGTCTATAAAGTGTCCAGTCTATAAAGAGGAAGGTCTGCTCATGCTTCAAAAGGGAAGCCTGCTCTAGCAAGACGTGATTTAGTCCTCAAGTGAATGGAACTGGTAAATGAAAAGCCAAAAGGAGCCAGGAGCTCTCTACCCCCTCCCCAAAACCTGAGGACCAGATCCTCAACTGACCTTGAAAAAACAAAAACCTTGGTTAATCTGGGCTAACAGCATCCAAAAGGAAAGTATAACCAGAAATAATTAGTAAGGCCTGAGAAATTGTACTTCAGGTATAAAACTTGAGATCTTAGTAAAAAGACAAAATGTTAAAAAAAAGTAAGAGCACGGTTGTTTTGCCTGTCTTCAATTCTTACTGGCAAGTGCAGCTACCCTGAAGCTGCCACTGCTTTTGCCATCCTTCAAAGACACGAGACACAGCTTTTCAACCTTCCAGTATGGACTGAAGACTCATGTCTCTCCAAGAATCCTCCAAACCTTCAGTGCCAGATGGGGACTGCTGAGACATCCAGCTTGTGGACTGAGCTAGTACTGGGGTTTCAGCCTCTTCAAAGTATTGATTGTCACTGTTGGACTACCAAGGCTGTATCATGGAGACCAGTACAGGAAGATCAAAACAGGGTGCAATGCTTACTGGACCTCATTTGGTGACCATGGGAAGGGAAAACTCCAGTGTGGAGCACAAGGGCAGGACTGATGATTGTTTGGGCTTGCCAAGGAGGAGCCTTCAAGCATGACATCTTTCAGCCTAATAAAAAAAAAGAAATCATAAGCTGAAGATGCTAAAAGATATATGTATGCATATTTTGGAGTGATGCAAATTGGAAGGAACAATAACAGCAACAACAACAACAACAACAAAAGACTGAGTCAAAGAACTGACTGAAACGGTGAACTTCTGCTCAAAACAGTAAACTTCTGCATCGAAAAATTTTAAAAGAGACTGAGAAACAGATGAAAACGTGTTTGGCAGAATGCATGAGCTCTGGTGCGGTGGGGGAGGAAGGAAGGGGGAGTGGGTCTAGATATGATTAGAAATTTTGTATGAAATGCACAAAGCTTCAATAAAAATTGGCTTTGAAAAAATATATATTTTCTATCATTTCAATGGGATTTTGGAAGGGAGAGAAAGAATATGTATATGTGCAATCTGTTTTCACAAACATGAATCCAACTCTTTGAACAAGACATTTGTATCCATGAACAGAAAAAATATTGAGAGAAATAAATACACATGAAGAGAAACTGGGGCCATTGAGTTGGCTCAGCAGGTAAAGGCACCTACTGCTAAGCCTGGGACCTGAGTTCCATTTCTAGAATCCACATAAAAGAAGTAGAGAACCAATTCCACAAAGTTTTCCTCTGACTTCCACATGTACACACAATAATAAATAAAAGTAAAGTTTTTTAAGAAGAAAAATAGTCAACATTAGAACTCTATAAAACACTTTAACTCTTGTAAATTTGTGTATCTATGACCACACAAAATAATTTGTATTGGAACAAATAAATGTCCAACACATAGACCTGACTAGAAACATTGGGAAATATCAAGGTGACCATGTTGCTTGGCAACCAAAACAAAACAAAACAGGAAACAGAAGCTGCAGCGAGACATCAATGGCCTCACTGCCTCATAACTCAGCTGTGGTAGATGGCCATGCATGGATGGAGTAGAGGTGCTGGTAGTGTGGATTGTCTGGTGTGTTCTCTTTAAAACACCTCAACCGGGCTGGAGAGATGGCCTGGCGGTTAAGGGCACCGACCGCTCTTACAGAGGACCCGGGTTCAATCCCCAGCACCCACATGGTGGCTGAGAACCGTCTGAAACTCCAATTCCAGGAGAACTCCAGTTCCAGGGGAATCTGAGACCCTCTTCTGACCTCCGCGGCATTGCACGACATGGGTGCACAGACCTGCATGCAGACAGTACATTGATACACATACAGAAATAAAAAAAAAAAAATAAAAAAATAAATAAATAAATAAATAAAACCTCAACCAAGTGTTTTTTGTTAGTTTATTGGTGCTGGATATTGAATCTCTGGTTTTATTTATTTATTTATTCTTTTTTTTTTTATGTGTATGAGTGTAATGTCTGCATGTAGGTAGGGGCACCCATGTCGTGCAATGCCGTGGAGGTCAGAAGAGGGCATCGGATTCCCCTGGAACCGGAGTTAAAGACTGTTCTTAGCTGCCATGTGGGTGCTGGGAATCGAACCTGGGTCCTCTGCAAGAGCAGTTGGTGCTCTTAACCACTGAGCCATCTCTCCAGCCCTTGAATCTTTAGTTTTATGCATGTAAGCACTGATTTTGTAACTGCTAATAAATCAATAAAATTTATTGTAAAACAATTATTTGGTATGCATATAATCTTAGCACTTATTTAAGATCAAAATGTATTTGTATATAATGAGATGAATGTGCGTCTTTATTTTTACATACATAACTAAATTGTGTAACTGTGAGTACTAAGATGTAGATGAAATAATCTACGTTAACCACCCACCACCCTTCCTGCCTGACAACCAAAGCTCAGGGGATATCTCAGAAGATGGGCAGAAAGACTGGAAGAGCTGGAGGATATGCTGTGACGTGCCGATGCCTGGACATACAATGGCCACTGCACTCCTGCACTCACAGCAGCTGTGGTGAAGACCTACACAAGACCAAGCCAGTGGACATTCCAGCATGGATGGGGGAGGGTCTCATGAGGATTCACCCTATCTGAGGAGTTATTGACTGCTGATGGCTGTTGAGGTGGGAGAAATGTAAGTGTTCTTTGAAGACGTGGCCAATGGTACGTTGTTCCTATGGATGGCTCCAGCCCAGACATGTACAGACAGTACTAATTTCACTGTAACAGAGAGTTGAGAAGGAGACATATTGGGCGGGGGGGGGGGGTTGTTGGAGGGGAAAGTGACAGGTAGATGCGATCATGTACGAATATATGAAATGTATGTATACATGTATGAAATTCTCAAAGGATAAAGCTTTTTTTAAAAAAAAAGAAGAATTAAATTTTGGCTGAATATTTTTAGAAATTTTTTTTGGTCTTTTTTGAGACAGGGTCTCCCTTTAGTCCCAGCTGGCCTGGAGCTTGCTATATAGACCAGGATGGCCTTGAACACGCAGCGATCCACCTGCCTCCACCTCCTGAGTGCTGGTATTAAAGACGTGTACCACCATGCCTGGTAAAACCTGGACAGGCTGCGTTGGCTAGGAATTGAACCCGGGTCAACTGCTTGGAAGGCAGCTATGTTCACTATACCACCAATGTTGCTTGGCTGAATATTTTATATAACAGGACATCTTCAGTGTTTTTCAAGTTTGTTCAGTATTTTATTTTATAGTCATCAATGGTAAAAACAGTGGGTTTTTTGTTTGTTTGTTTGTTTTGTTTTTTTGTCTTTTTGAGACAGGGTCTCCCTTTAGTCCCAGCTGGTCTGGAGCTGGCTATGTAGACCAGGCTGGCCTTGAACTCACAGATATCTGCCTGCCTCTTCTTCCTGAGTGCTGGGATTAAAGGTGTGCACTACCATGCCTGGCTAAAAACAGTGTTTTGCATAAATAATAAAAATGGCAGAAGTATATTTAGGGCAATTTTAGAAATTATTGGAAATCATGTCCTAACCCCAAACCAAAATTCATTTGACAGTTTGTGTTTGTGACTCACTGAGTTTAATCATGGTTGCTTACAGGAGCACAGGTAAGGGTTATTTTCAGAACTGCAGGCAACTTGCCAGGCTACACTACTGAAGAAAATGTCTCTCTCTCTCCCCCTAGCAACCATTAACTGTATCTATATCCTCGGGGAGGGATGGTTCCTTGTCATCTGAAGCACTGAGTGTTTGGAGACTTGGCTTCGCTATGTATCCCAAGCTGTCCTGTCCCTATTTGGTCTCCCAATTGCTGGGATTACACATCTGTCAGTGCACCTAGTTACAATCACATTTTTCCTTTCCTTTCCTTTCCTTTCCTTTCCTTTCCTTTCCTTTCCTTTCCTTTCCTTTCCTTTCCCTTTTCCCTTTTCCCTTTTCCCTTTTCCCTTTTCCCTTTCCCCTTTTCCCTTCCTTCCTTCCTTCTTTCTTTTCTTTTCTTTTCTGTTCTTTTCTTTTCTGTTTTTCTGAGACAAGTCCTTACTATGTAGCCCTGGCTGGTCTGGAACTTTCTGTGTAGATCAGGCTAGCTTCCAACTCACAGAGATCCAGCGGTCTCTGCCTCCCAAATGCTGAAATTAAAGTTATGTATCACCATGCCTGGGCAAATTTTCCTTATATTTAAATTTTGTTTGTTTATTTATTTATTTATTTATTTATTTATTTTGAGATAGGGTCTCACCATGAAGCATTAACTGGCCAGGAACTTACTATGTAGCCTAGTCTAGCCTCAAACATGTGCTGATCCTTCTGCCTCTGAAGCTCAGATTAAAGGTGTTGTCACCATTTTCCGCATGGCTTTATTTATTTATTTATTTATTTATTTATTTATTGACAGGGTCTTCTTAGTCCCAGTTGGCCTGGAATCACTATGTGGACCAGGCTGGCCCTGATCTCACAGACATCCTTCTGCCCATGGCTGGGATTAAAGGTGTGCCATCAAACCTGGCCTTCCACATGGCTATATTTAATATTTTAATTGGAATGTTCAGTTTAAACACTCTTCAGTTTTGCAAAAACTTAGTTTCAAAAATTCTTTTTCTTTGCAGTCTCCAAGGTGACATTCCCTTAGCCAGTCTCTCTCCTCTAGGCCTCCAATGCTAAACACAAAAGTTTCACTTGGTCCCAATTTTATGTGTGTGTCTAAGTTGCCTGTTCGTGAGCCAATTTCTTCTTTTTCTTGTCTGTAGATAAACTCAAAAAATTAATTCCAGGTATTTTACACATCTCTGTCTGGAAAAAATGTGTCTACATGTATCTCTGGTCAAATGGAAACAGTTTCTTCAAAACTGGAAAAAATGACATTCTAAGAAATAAGATTAAAATTATTTGCACTGCCAAATTACTACCAGACTTTAGTTACATTATTTCCTGTGTTATTCTAGTTCCACAAGTGTATAATGTTGCATAATGGAACATCACATAACTGCATGCAACCTTTTCCTGTTATTTCTGAGTGATTTATTTCAGGTGAAATTTTATGATGTGTGCGCAATGGGGCCATATAATTGCAGAACTTGGGAATGAAAAGTAGCACATTCCAGAATATTTGAATTCCAGCACATTGGGTTAAATAAGTAGGATTCTTACAGTGCCATAAGCGCAGACTTTATTGTCAAAAATAGATGGGTTCAAATCTTGGATGCATCTGTCAAGTGCTGGACATTTGACATAGTACTCAGTTTCTCTGTGCTTCGGTTTATCCCATGGTAATAAGCAAATGATAAGAATGGCCTTTCAGAGTTTGAGGCATAAATGTGATAGCAAATCATAAAGTATGTGTGCAATATAAGTGGTAAAGCTATTTATTATATATGTGTATATATACATATACCAGATGATCGGTTTTTCTAGTTACTTCCAGTGATTCCTAGCAGGCTATACTACTCATGCTCTAAAGCAGTATTTACACTATAAAATATGTATAAAGTTCCAACTGTAACATTGTAACTTTGGAACTGGAACTCATGTTTCAGAAGACCTTGAATGATACCTTTTCTACTTTAATTTTTATCATAAATCAGTTAAATCCAGGGAGGATGAAATGAGTTAGGATGTCACTAAAAGACAGAAATCAGAAGCATTGAGCCTAACTTGGAATTTCCACACTCATGCACATATGAATGCACACACACAGACACACAGACACACACACACTCACATCCATGACAAGCTGAGATTGCACAGCCCTCTGATGTCACCTAACTTGATTAAACCATGGGTGCTAATGAAATAAAGATGTACAGATTTCTTGGTTTCTCTAAGACTGAAAATGCTTCAGCAACTTCTGGTGGTTAGAAAGGAATTTGTGGAGCGGACTGATAGTGTAACCCACACCCACACCACAGCTACGTAAACAGCAAAAGCCTTTAAATAACTGCGAGCCAGTAGCATCATATTCCTTTAAACGAGATGGGATAGAACATGTAATTTCTAAAAGTCCAAATCTTGGAATTAGTGCCTTGTGGCCTCAGCAAAACTGAGAGATGAAATATGAGAACTCAAATTGTTCTAATTTTCTATTTTAAAAAGCCCAACGAACTAAAGCTTACAGTTTTTAGATATTGTCTTCAGCCTACATTAGCATTTCCACTGCTGGCTGACTAGATAAAGTATGAGTGACTGAGACAGAGAACTGGGGCTAAATGGTGCTTGTGTTGTTGAATATGTTGCTTCTTGCTTTGAAACTCATATGTAGATTTTTAAATTTGTAATTATTATTTTTATTTTATGTATTTGACTGTATTGCCTACATGTGTGTAAGTGTACCCATGTCATACAGTGCCTGAGGAGGTCAGAAGAGGGCATCAGATCCACTGGAACTGGAATTACAGACGGTTGTTAGCTGCCCTGTAGGTGCTGGGAATGGAACGCAGGTCCTAGATTGTTTTTATTGAATGTTATTTCAAAGAAGCCCTCCCTTGCATTTCACCTTAGGCACTTACTGTGTACAGGTGCACTGACTTGAGGCCTCTCCCCATAGGGATGGTGCGGTGAGGAGGAGAAAATAGCTGGACGACAGGTGTGCTCCCTGAGAAGGCACTGAGTGACAGGTGGGAGAGGGGCAAAATGAACTCTGAAAAGGGGCCTGAGTGTGACTCAGATAGGTAGAGCACTAGCCAAGTACATGCAAGACCCTGGGTTTGATCCTTAGCACTGCAGAAAGGAAAAAACAAAACAAAACATCACTGAGCAATGTTCTCTCCATCCATTCATCTGAGTATCTGTTGAGTCTCCACCTGAGCTAGGTAGACAGTAGTAGACAAGGTAGATGTGACTCTACTCTCAGTGAATTCTTGTTCTAGTGGACTAGATGGTGCTAATTAGTTTTTAGTGTCACTTTGACACAACCTAAGGTCACTGGGAAGATAAAGCCTCAGCTGAGGAACTTCTCAGATTGGATTGGCCCTTGACGTGGCCTGTGGAGATTGTCTTGATTGACGATTGATGGAGGAGACCTGGGCCTACTGTGGGCAGCACCATTCTTAGGCAGGGGGGTCTGGCTGAATAAGAAAGCTAGCTGAGCAAGCCAGAGAGCCAGCCGGTAAGCAGCATTTCTCTGCCTTCTGTCTGGGTCTTGCCCTAAGTTCCAACTCTCTTAATGATGAACCTGAGAGGAAATGTAAGCTGAATAACCCCTTTCTTCTCTCAAGTTGATTTTGCTCACAATGTTTCATCAAAACAACTGAAAGTAAAGTAGTCAGAAATGAAACTAGAACATGTGCACTCCTTTAAATTGTCTTAAGAGTAACAAAATGACGGGCTGGAGAGATGGCTCAGCAGTTAAGAGAACCTCTGTTTGGTTCCCTACACCCATATGGCTGCTAACAACTGTCTGTAGCGCCAGTTCTAGGCATTCTTCTGGCCTTCCCAGGCATTGCATAGCACAGGTACACTTACATACATGAAAGCATAGTACACCCACACATAAAATAAAACTAATAAATAAAATATTTTTTTAAAGGAGTAAGAAAAATTATATGGCACTGGAACATCACAAGAGGGATCAGCTTAAGACAGGGCTGGCAAAGGCACTTCTGAGAAAGTGACATTTTAAGTTGTGACATGAAAGAGGGCTTAGCTACCTGAAGTCAGGGAAGTCTTTGTATGAAGACAGAGAATCCCCTGGGAAAGCCCCAAGCAGAAGGGAAGGGACTTGCCACATTAGTGTCTGTAAGTAACGCTGAGGTTTAGGTTGAATCTAGTAAACAAGGTGAAGATTCACGACTGGAGAAATAGCCAGTTTTGACTGTGCACTTCAAATGAGATGTTTGTATTAGGGGTGATGGAGACTATTATGTTAAGCTGGGAAGTAGAGAAGATCTGATTCATGTTTTTATTACATTTTGTTGATTTTGCATGTGTGCATGCACACTAGTGTGTGGAAGTCAGGGAACAACTTGCAAGTCTGTTTCCATCATGTGCCTTCCAGGGACTGAACTCAGGTCATTTTACATTTGGCAACAAGCTCCCTCACCCACTGAGTGATCTCAGCAGCTCTGATTTATATTCTTAAATGGTCATTGTGACTGAGGCATGGTGAAAAGCTGAGGTAGGTGGATTAGTTTGTTTTCTGTTGCTGTGAGACTATCCGAGAGAAACAATTTAAAATGAGAAAAGATTTGTGTTAGTTCATGGCTTTAGAAGTTTCAGTCTATTATTGGCTGGCTCCGCTGTGTCTGGTCAAAGCTAGGCAAAGCAGCATGGCATGGTGGAACGAAACTGCTCACCTAGTGGCAGTCAGGAGGCAGAGAGACAGCTAGGGACTGGGCCAAAGCCCATCTGTCAAGAACTGCCCCACACAGTGACCTACCTCCTCCCTCCAGCCTTCGCCTCTGAACCACCACCTCCCGTATTGCTATCAGATTATGAATCTATCACTGGTTCAGTTCATTGATAAGTCAGAACCTTCATGGCCCAATCATTTCTCTTCTTTTATATAATTTATATTGGTTCTTTGAGAATTTTGATACAATATGTATTTATCATATTCAGAACCCCACTTCCCAAACTTCCCATTTCATGCCCTTTATTTCTTTAAGGCCTATCAAGTCCATCTTCATTGCTGCTCCCTGAGTCTTCCGGGAAGTGTGTGATATGTTTCCCATGTAGAGCTGAACACTCCCCAGTCCCTTCTCCTCTGCATGTCCACCAGGTGTGGGTCTCTTTGTTAATCACCATCTGTTGAAATGAGAAGCTTCTCTGGTGAGAGTTGAGAGATGCACCGGTCTATGGGTAAGATGATGTTGCTAGGAGTTTAATATTATGTCCATTTAGAGGATTGATAAAAATAGGCTCTCCCCTACAGTCTGTGCGCTGTCGAGCTGCAGCTTCTTGACCTTGCTAACAATGCTAGATGTGAGCTCCATCCTGTGAAGGGGAACTCAAATCCAACCAGAAAGTGGCTGGTTCCTTCCATGACATCGCTCCCACCTTTGCACCAGTGAGCACATCCTGCAAGGCCAGTCCTTATTGTAGCTCACAGGGTTCAGAGCTGGGCAAAGCTGCTGATTACTTTGCTCTTCCGTTAACCTGTATAACAACTTCCATCGCACTGAAAGGCAGCTGGTAGAGATGAAACTTCAAGGTCAGTACCAGCTTGATTTCTCCATGTTATACGACACACATGTGTAGTACATTCAGCAATAGGGTCTTCCATCAAGTTCTGGAGGGTAACCAAAGGGCATGGCAATAGTTGGTATTGTTTGAGTATCTACAGGACACCCCTGGCCAACAACACTAAAAAAGGAGGTGATACCTGGCAATCAGTGTTTCATTTGCTAGCCTGTGACGTTTAGTAGGTCCACTGTTCTCCCATGATAGGGTGAGTCCATTTTAATTAATTGTAGATATGAGTATGTATCTATTTTAGAGAGCTTCTATAGTAATAGGTTTCCATATGACTTTTTCGAAAGGCCTTTAGTGTTAGTTATCTGTTCCCATACTCCCTCCTCTATTCTGCCATCCTATCCCACACTGTTTACCCCTTCCCAGTCTGTTATTCCGCTTTTCCTGTTTATAGCACTGCATCCTATCTTCCCTCCCATTACCGACCCCCCCCCCAATGTCCCTTTACTAGTTTCTTGACTTCTATGGATTTTCCAATTGAAGCACACATATGTAAATATACAAATCTGGTGTCCACATGTGAGAGAGAACATGTAACATTTGTCTTTCTGGGTGAGGGCTGCCTCATTCAGGATGACTATTTCCAGTTCTATCCATTTATTTACCTGAGAATTTTATAATTTTGTTTTTCTTTTTTTTTTTTTTTTTTTTGTCTTTTCAAGACAGGGTCTCCCTGTACCCAGCTGTCCTGGAACTCACTCTGTAGACCAGGCTGGCCTTAAACTCACAGAGATCCGCCTGCCTCTGCCTCCCAAGTGCTAGGATTAAAGGCATGCGCCACCACACCCGGCTATAATTTTGTTTTTCTTACCAGCTGAATAATATTCTGTTGTGTAAGTCTATCATACTTTTCTGTGTTTTATTTTTTTATTTTGGGGACAGGATCACCCTGTATCCCCAGTTGGACTGGAGCTTGCTATGTAGATCAGACTGGCCTAGATATTACAGAGCTCTGCCATCCTCTGCCTCTCAATTAAAGGATTAAAGCTGTGCACCATCACGCCTGGCAATATACCACATTTTCATCATCCATTTGTCAATTAATGGACATCTAAGCTGTTTCCATGTCCTGGCTATTGTGACGAGAGCTGTAGTGAACACCAGTGAGCAGACATCTCTGCAGTGGGGTATAGTGTCCTTTCCATACATGCACCAGAATGGCATTGCTGGGTCCCATGATAGGTCCACTTCTAGCTTTGGGGGAATCTTCCACAGTGGTTTCCATACTGGCTGCACCAGTTTCCATTCCCACCAACTAAGAATAAATGTTTTCTTTTCCTTATATTGTTGCCAAATCTTTATAGCATTTTTTTTATTTGTCATTATTTGTAGGATCTTGACTATTCTTCTGACTGGCGTAAGATGAAATCTCAAAGAAAACTTATTTTGCATTTCTCTGATGGCTAAAGATATTTAACAATTATTTATTTATTTATTTATTTATTTATTTATTTATTTATTTATTTGGGGGGCTGTTTGAGACAGGGTCTCCCTGTAGCCCAGCTGGCCTGGAACTCACTATGTAGACGAGGCTGGCCTTGAACTCACAGAGATCTGCCTGCCACTCCTGAGTGCTGGGATTAAAGGCATATGCCATCACAACCAGCCAAGATATTGAACATTAAAAAAATATTTCTCAGCCATTTGTGTTTTATCTTTGGAACCTCTCTGTTCAGTTCTTTCTCCAATTTTTAATTGGGTTGCTTTTTTAATGTTTTATTTCAGTTCTTCATATATTCTATATACTAACCCTCTGTCAGATGTATAGCTGTTTAAGATTCTGTAGGCTGCTTCTCCTACTATGTCCTTTGCTATACAGAAACTTTTTAGCTTCATTAGGTTCCATTTGTCTTAATACCTGTGCTATGGGGGTCTTGTTCAGAAAGTCCTTTTCTGCAACAATAAGTTCAAGTATATTCCTTTTTTTAAAATTTCTTTTTATTTTTTATGTGTATGTGTACTGTCTGCATGTAGGTTGGTGCACCTGTGTTGTGCAATGCCTCAGAGTTCAGAAGAGGGTGTCGGATTCCCCTGGAACTGGAGTTAAAGACGGTTTTTAGCTGCCATGTGGGTGCTGGGAAACAAACCTGGGTCCTCCTCTGCAAGAGCAGTCAGCGCTCTTAACCGCTGAGCCATCTCTCCAGCCTCTCAAGCATATTCCTTAATTTCTCCTCTGTCCTATTCAGGATATAAGGTTTTTTGTTGAGTTCTTTGATCCATTTGGAGTTGAGTTTTGTGTAGGGTGGGGCATAGGGATCTAGTTTCATTCCTCTACATACAGCTATTCAGTTAGACCAGCACCATTTCTTGAAGATGCTGAATTTTCTCCAGTATGTATGTCCTAGCTTCTTTATATTGCTGAAATAAAAACACTAACCAAAACCAACTTGGGCAGGAAAGAGTATATTTCACCTTCAGATTATAATTAATCATGGAAGGAAGCCAAAGCAGGAGCTAGTGGAAACTGAAGTACAGGCCATGGAAGAACACTGCTTCCTGGCCTGCTTCCCTGCCTTGAGCCCAGCCTGCTTTCTTCTTCAACCCACCACCACCTGCCCAGAGGTGGAACTGCCCACAATGCAATGGGCTGGGCCCACCCACATCAGCCAACAATCAAGAAAATGCCCCCATAGACATGTCCAGAGGCCAATCCAATGGAGGAAATTCCTCAGCTGAGGTTCCCTCTAACCAGGTGTGTCAAACTGAGAACTGAAGCTATCCAGCACAGTGTATTTTTGGCCCTTTGTCAAAATTCAGGAGGATGAATTAAATCTGGGTCCTCAGTTCTATTTAATGCCCATACCATGCTGTTTCTATTACTGTAGGTCTGTAAGGTAATTTTAAATCAGGGATGGTGATGCCTCCAGCTCTTCTTTTATTATTCAGGATTATATTAGCTATCTTTTTTTTCAGTTTTCATCTGAAATCTGAGGTTACCTTTTCAATTTCTGTAAAGAATTGTGTTGGAATTTTGGTGGGGACTGTGTGGAATCTGTAGGCTGTTTTTGGTAAGCTGGTCATTTTCACAGTATGGATCCTACTGATGCATGAGCATATGAGATCTTTCCATCTTCTGGTATCTTCTTCAATTTCTCTCTTCACTGTCTTAAAGTTTTTATTATACAAGTCCTTCACTTCCTTGGTTAAATTCATTCCATGATATTTTAAATTAATTCCAAAGATTACCAATGGGATTGTTTCTCTGATTCCTTCCTCATTATATATTTTTTGTTGGTGTATGGTAAGGCTACTGATTTTTGTGTGTTAATTTTGCATCCTGCCACTCTACTTAATATGTTGATCATTTCTAGTAGTTTTCTGGTAGAGTCTTTTTAAAAATATATATTATTTTATAGCACTTGGGAGGCAGAGGCAGGTGGATCTTTGTGAGTTCAAGACCAGCCTGGTCTACATAGTGAGTTCCAGGACAGTTAGAGCTACAGGAAGACCCTGTCTCAAAAGGACATATATATTGTATTAGTCACTTTCCTGTTGCTGTGATAAACCACCATGAGCAAGGGAACTTATAAAAAGAAGAGTTTATTTAAGCTTACTCTTGACAGTTCCAGGGAAACAGAGTCTATTGTGGTGGGAGGCATGGTGGCTGGGGCTGGAGCAGCAAGCTGAGGGTCACATCTCGCAATGAGCACAAGAAGCAGAGAGAGAGAGAGAGAGAGGCTGGAGACTGCAAGGCTTGTTAAACTCACTAAGCCTGCCCCCAATAACGTACTTCCTCCAGCACAGCCCACCTTCTAAGACCTCCAAGAACAGTGCCACCAAATGGAGACAAAATGTCTGAATACTTAAAGCCTATGGGGGGGCACTCTTATTCAAACCACTATATATATATAGGGCTGCAGTTGTAAGTTCGCCTATGGTGTGCAATGCCACCAAAGGTCAGATGAAGTCATTGGCTCTCTTTGAACTGGAGTTACAAAAAATCATTAGCTGCAATGTGGGTGCTGGGAACTGAACCCAGGTCTTCTGCAAGAGCAGCCAGTTCTCTTAATTGCTGGGTTATCTCTCTAGCTCCCCTCTGGTGGAATCTTTAGGAGCATTTACGTATAGAATCATATCATCTATAAGTAAAGATACTTGGACTTCTTCCTTTCCAATTTTTATCTATCTCCTTCACTGATCTTTTTTATTTTATTTTATTATTTTATGTGTATGAGTGTACTGTCTGCATGTAGGTTGGTGCACCCGTGTCATGCAATGCCACAGAGGTCAGAAGAGGGTGTCAGATTCCCCTGGAACTGGAGGTAAAGATGGTTCTTAGCCGCCATGTGGGTGCTGGGAATCGAACCCGGGTCCTTTGCAAGAGCAGTCAGCGCTCTTAACCGTTGAGCCATCTCTCCAGCCCCCTTCACTGATCTTACTGCTCTAGCTAGAACTTCAAGCTTAATGTTGAACAGGAATAGAGAATGGACATCCTTGTTTCACTCTGGTTTTAGTAGAAGTACTTTGAGTCTTTTCTTGTTTAGTAGGGTGTGGGCTGTGGATCCACTATATATCATATTTACTATGTTCAGATATGTCCCCCATATTCCTAGATTCTCCATAATGTTTATCGTGAAAGGATATTGGAGTTTGTCAAAGGCCTTTTCTGCATCTAAGGAGATAATTATGTGGTTTAAACTGGATTCAAGTGCACGTTGAAAAGATCACCCACCATGATCAATTTTGCTTCATCCCAGGTATATAATTCAACATATGTCCAGTCAACTTTTACTGATTGGATCAGCAGCAGGGACCAAGTTTCTTTAGCACATGAGCCTTTGGGGAAGGGGAAGGGTACTTTCTAACTATTCCATAATTATGGACAAGAGCTGAAAACAAAGGAAACCAACAAGGAAAGATTTCAGCAGGTCAAGAGACCCGACAGAATTTTCCTGGGAAGACAACACACACATCTACTCACCCCAGAACAGTAATCCACCAGAGACCAAAGTAACAATTACACTAATGTCCACCTTGGTGAAGTAGTGAGCTTTTGTTGTTGCTAACAGGATTATGGTGAGGGGTTACTTACAGGAGCAGAGATGGCAAAACCAGCACTAAAAAGCCCACCTAGGGGAGGGAGGTGAGGTGGAGCTTCACCTCCTCCAACATTTGTTTACCTCCTGAGGTTCAGGAGCCTCCCCCTCTTTCCTGGTAGAAATATTTTAATCAGAAGACACTGGGGCACAATAATGGGTGATGGCAGTTCAAAGTAGGGTGGTGGCAGTGAAGAGAGTCACCTGTTTATGGCAGGGTGAAAGTTGAGGATGAGAGAGAGGGAAGAAGCTGGGGTGACTCCTGGCAGTCACCTCATCCTTCTGATAGAGCAGGACCAGGCAGGTGGAGGAATCATTTGCTAGAATGGGGGAAGAGAAGACCTGGGGAGAGAATGTTTCTATTTTGGAAAAGGCAAAGAACCAATGAATGCAATGACTGCACCAAAGTCCTCAGGGTTAAAGGCCTGGTCTTGAGTCTATGTTGGTACTGGGAATTGGTAAGAACTTTAAGATTGGAGGCTAGTGAGGGGATGTATTTGAAGAGGATATTGGGATCCCAGCTCCTCTGTCTCTGTACATTAGGGTGGCCTCAAGGTGAGCAGCTTGTCTGTCATGACATCCCACGGTGGTGTATCGTGCTACCACAGGCTTAGAACAGCAAAGCCGTGGGAACCACCAGAGGCAACCTCTGAAACATGATCTGGAGTGAACATATATTTTTTTGTTTATCTCAGCAATAGAAATCAGATTAATGTTGTTCCCCTACTGTACCTCTGTGGAGGATCTGCTGTCCTTTCAGGGTGTGAGGACTGGGACTGGGTAGGCAAAGCCCTGCACCATGTTATCACTTGTAAGAGTAACAAACTTTCTATTCTTTGAGCAAAACTCTTTCTACCTTCAGTTGCTTTATTTCCTTATTCCACCTATATCTATTTAGAGATTCCATGTTCTAAGCCTTTGATTTTTTTTTTCCTCAGTTCATTAGTCTTCTGATTGGGTTTGTGTCTTTGTTCACATGAATCAGTGGTCAATAGCATGAGCTACTTTCTCATGATCTCCCCCAATTTCCCATGTGCAACTCACTAAAATTTTAAACAGTGCCTTCCTTTGTTGAGGAAGTTGGGTGGCTTCACTGATAAATCAGGAGGCCAGATGTGGTTTGAACCGAAATGTCTCTTATTTGTTTCTCTCAAATGTTTGACTGATGGTCCTCTACTGGCCGTGCTGTTTTGGGAGGATATGGAGCACTTAGAGGGTGGAGCCTCACTGGAAACAGTGGGTCATTGGTCTACTTCTTGTCTATTTTCTACTTCCTGTTCCACTGAGATGGAAGGAAGCAGCTGCTGACTCCCACTGCCATTAATCAGCCTGCCACTGTCCCCTCCCCACCCAAATGGACTGTATCTTCTCACATCATGAACCCAGATTAACCTCTCCTCCATTACAAGCATCTTCTCCTTTCAGCTCCATCTTGTCAGATATTGGTCATAACAATAAGAGTATTATGAATGAATACATCACTTCAGAAAACAATTGTATTTCTATCCAGCTCATCTTCCCTTCATTTATGACAAGTTCAGTCAGATCTACGAAGAAAAAGCTACCATTCACCAAGAAGGAGGTAGAGAGAGGGCCTAAATGAAGTTGTTCATGTGGTATTTTGTATACACTGTTGAGAGGACTGACTGGAGACATGAGAGTTTGCCGAGTATAGGAATTTACTTTACCACATTCTGTGTGGAATGGAGTCCTCACAAGATAGCTGAATGAGTCATTTCTGTCAGCTGTCCTGGGTTTTTCTCTCCATCTCATAGGTGTTGTCTTCTTGCTCTTCACACCTTTTCCCTTTTTTGTGTATGTGTGTTTGTTTTACAAGATTATTTGTCTATTGATTTGTCTTCACATTCATTTATTTTTTTCCTCTCTGGTCGGTTGCTAAACCCATCCAAGGATATTTTTTAAATTGTAGGGATTAAGAACACTTGCTGCTCTTACAGAAGCTCCAAGTTCAGATCCTAGCACCCACATCAGGTGACACATAACTGCGTATAAACTCAAGCTTCAGGAGATCTGACACCCTCTTCTGGCTTCCATGGGTACCTACATGCACATGTACACACACACACACACACACACACACACACTCACACACATATACTTAAATAAACATTTTTTAAAACTTAAATTTTAGATGCTATGGTAACCAGATCTAAAATTGAAACCTGACTCTTTTTCCAGTGTAGTTTCCACTTCTGTGCTGAGACTGTCCTGTGTTTTCATTTACTATGAACATCTTTCCTTTGAATCTCTTGAACATGCTTGTAATAATCTCTTTAATGTTCATAGGTATTAATTCCAACAACTTGGTCTATTCAAAATATGTTTATGCTCTATTTTTTCTTCCTTAACTATGTGTTGCATTTCTCTGCTCCTTCTTAATTGGTGTAATTTTTGTTTCTCTACAGAGGATGGTGGATGATAGATACACTGTAGACACTTGGGAATCTCTCATATTCCTTGAAGAGAGTTGATTCTGGTTCTAGGCAGCTAAATTTTGGACAATCAGCTCTAACATGTGGACACTTTTTTTTTTTGTCTTTTTGAGATAGGGTCTCCCTGTAGCCCCAGCTGGCCTGGAACTATGTAGATCAGGCTGACCTTGAACTCACAGAGATCCACCTACCTCTGCCTCTTGAGTGCTGGGATTAAAGGTGTGCACCACCATGCCCGGCTCTGGACATTTGGTTTTACACCTATTTGGCTGTTTCCTTTATTCCTAGAATAAATCTGTTGGTCCAGAGATCCAGGTTTTTGTTTCTTGTAAGGCAGATCCTTTCTAGAGTTTCAGAAGGAGCTTTGGGGTATTTACCAAGTCCCTCTAACTTGAAGGCTTCAAAATGTCAAATTTTGCTTGCTCTGTGGTTGGAATGTTTCCCAGCTTAGCATTTTCAGCTTCCTAGTTGTTGATTTATTCCAGCCAGCCACCCCCCCCAATCTGCCCAATGTATACCCAGTTGAAAACTCAGCAGAGAGTTTGAGAGTTCATATACAGATTCTCCCTCCTCTGTGGATCTCTCCATTCCAAAATTATTGCCATCAATATCCACCAATTCAAAATTCTCCACATTTCATCCTCCGAATGCTTAATCCAGAAGGCTCAGGCTTTCTTCTTGAGTTCCTGACACCCCCACATTGCAAAGGAGCAGAGTGCAGAGCCAGGCAGATAAAGCTTTCATGTAAAGTTTGCCTGGATTTTGCTGCCTTCCAATGGCTTCAAATATTTTTAAAACTATTTTGGAAACAAAATTGTTTTTAAAATGAAAATTAGAATGATGCAGCTATTCTGCTATCACCAACACTAAGCCTTTGGGGCAAGTCTTACTGGGGGATACAAGCAGATGTGGAGGGTAGCAACTGTGTGGTGAAGACTGGGAAACCAATCTGTGGTGGTTTGAATGAGAGCGTCCCCCATAGGCTTTAAGTATTCAGACATTTTGTCTCCAGTTGGTGGCACTGTTCTGGGAGATCTTAGAAAGTGTGGAGGTCCTGGAGGAAGTATGTCATGGGGGGGGGGGGCTTAGTGAGTTCAACAAGCCTTGCAGTCTCCAGTCTCTCTCTCTCTCTCTCTTGAACTTCCTGTGCTCATTGTGAGATGTCAACCTTGGCTTTCTGCTCCAGCCCCGGCCACCATGCCTCCCACCACAATGGACTCTGATTCCCTGGAACTGTCAATTGTAAGCTCAAATAAACTCTTCCTTTTATTTTTTTTTTATTTTTTTTTAAATTTAATTTATTTTTTGTATGTGTATGAGTGTACTGTCTGCATGTAGTTTTGTGCACCCATGTCGTGCAATGCCGCGGAGGTCAGAAGAGGGTCTCGGATTCCCCTGGAACTGGAGTTCTCCTGGAATTGGAGTTACAGATGGCTTTCTTACATGTGGGTGCTGGGGATCGAACCCAGGTCCTCTGCAAGAGTAGTCGGTGCTCTTAACCGCTAGGCCATCTCTCCAACCCAAACTCTTCCTTTTATAAGTTCCCTTGGTCATAGTGATTTATCACAGCAACAGGAAAGCAACTAATACAACAATCCCAGCATGTCACCCCATCATCACATCACTTTGGTGTAGGGAGAAGGGTGGAGTACCACTCTTTTCGCTGTGCAAAATGAAAACACGTAATGAAGTGTATGAATGATCACAGTTTGCTAGCCAATGAGCTACAAGTAGACAGCAAGGCTCTCATATTATAATAATGACTAATCTATTATATTATTATGTTTATTATAGTATTCTTTGTGGACTAGGTTAAAAATCTGTAAAGTTTACCACCCCCCCAAAAAAAAATTATCAGCTGGGTGTGGTAGTGCAAGCCTTTAATCCCAGCACTTGGGAGGCAGGGGCAGGTGGATCTCTGTGAGTTCAAGGCCAGCCTGGTCTACAGAGTGAGCTCCAGGCCAGCTGGGACTAAAGGGAGACCCTATCCCAAAAATACCAAAAAAAAATCTGTAAAGTTGTTCAAGCTAATTAGACTTGTAGAAAGTGTACATCTTACATTTTGATAATTTAATAACCAACTAAAGGAAGAAAAAGACCTTGAGAATTATAGTATTCAAAGAATAGTACTCCTTTCTCTAGAACAAGCAATGCTTTGAATACTAATATCATCTAAATTAATCAATAGATCAAAAGATGTCTCAATTAGAGGCAAAACTATGGGAAAGGAAACTTGATGTATTAGTCTACAGGACCATTTTTGGAAAGGGAAGGATAAAGCAGTAGTTTTATAATATATTTCAATATGCAGTATGATAAATTTAAGATATATTACAACATATTACTCTTGTTAAACTATTATGGAATATAAAAACAGTGAGTCAATGAAAAGAAATAGACACAGTACTAGGAGCCAGTATGTGTAAGAACTTAGTATCTAGTGTAAGAATGAGCCTTTGGGGGAGTTTTCACACTTATTTTTTTAATATTTTTTTAATTTTATTTATTTTTGTATGTGTATGAATGTACTGTCTGCATGTAGGTCTATGCAGCCGTGTCATGCAATGCCGCGGAGGTTAGAAGAGGGTCTCGGATTCCCCTGGAACTGGAGTTCTCCTGGAATTGGAGTTACAGACGGTTCTTAGCTGCCATGTGGGTGCTGGGGATTGAACCCGGGTCCTTTGCAAGAGCAGTCGGCACTCTTAACCACTAGGCCATCTCTCCAGCCCATTTTTACATTTAAAGCACAACAAACGGTCTATTTGGAATAAAGTTCAATTTCAAAAGATTTGATATTAACCCTAAAATGCACTAAAGAAAGTATTTTGTTCTTTTTAAAATGTGAATTTTGGGGGCTGGAGAGATGGCTCAGTGGTTAAAAGCACTGGCTACTCTTGCAGAAGACCTGGGTTCAATCTCAGCACCTGCATGGCAGCCAACAACCACAAATAATTCCAGGTCCAGGGGAATCCAACACCCTCTTCTGTCTTCCGTGAGCACTGCGTGCCATGGGTACACTTACTGTATGTAGGCATAACACTCATGCACATACAATAAAAATAAATAACATGTGAATTTGAACATGGAACATTCCATGTTCTAAAAGTTTGTTCTGATTTGATTCCATTTTGCCTTAAAATTGTTTAAGATTAAGTCCACCAGAGCTGAGATGTTCATTAGCCAGGCACCAAAACTCTATTACATTAATGAAGGACTTGAAGTTTGAGTCAAATAAGAGAAGCATTCATGGGTCTCAGTACAGAACAATACTGTACATGGGGACAAACGTGTCTTTGCTGATTGGCTGTGGAGAGAAGCTTACATCACTGTCAACAACTGAAAGATACAAAAGCATTTTCTTGTTCACCAGGTCAGGGAACTGTGGGAACCCCATGTTAAATGCCATTGAGTTCCTCTTATCTTGTAAGGAGTTATTATCCCAGCTTTTTTGTTGTTCATGGAACTCTTCCAGTCACCTCTGTTCTGTTTAGGATAGTCAGTGCACACACACGCTAAAGGCAGTACACAATGTCTGCCAGTGTGCTCAGCTACAAGGCCCTGCTTTGGGCCTCCAAATCCCACTTGGTTCTTGACTTTAAAATTTGTGTTCTAAACATGTCCCTAGATGATCTATGATTCAGCTCCATTGGCAAAAATAGAAACCTCACTGGAACAATTGGAGATAGAAGAAATAGCCTCTGTAAAGTAAGTCATGAAATGAATAAATCAAAGCTCAGATAAATACATGAATTTGGCTCTTTAAAAGTCATTGAATTAGGGCTGGAGAGATGTCCTAGCAGTTGAGAGCACCGACTGCTCTTGCAGAGGACCTGGGTTTGATCCCCAGCACCCACATGGCGGCTGAGAACCATCTGTAACTCCAATTCCAGGAGAACTCCAGTTCCAGGGGAATCTGATGCCCTCTTCTGACCTCCACAGTGTTGTATGACACGGGTGCACAAACCTACATGCAGACAGTACATTCATACACATAAAAAAAAAAGTCATTGAATTAAAAAAAATGTTTTCAGTTCATTGTTTATCCAACTCTTCCTATCAGTCTATATATGGAAGGTTCAGCTTTTTTCTTGCATTCTGGGGATTAAACCCATGGCTTTTTTTGTACATGCTAAACTATATCTACAACCTGAAGTCTTCCCCAAATTGAAGGCAGTGAGGCTCTGCCCAATTTTCTTTGATGGTCAATTAAGGATAAAGATAAATACTTCTAACTCCAAGTCTTTTGCATTCTTTGGCTAGTGACAATTCAAATGAATTTGGAATACATATAAATATATGTTTGTTTGTTTTTTTGACAGGGCTTCCCTGTACCCCAGTTGTCCTGGAACTATGTAGACCAGGCTGGCCTTGAACTCACAGAGGTCTGCCTGCCTCTGCCTCCCAAGTGCTGGGATTCAAGGCATGCACCACAACACCCAGACTAGACATTTTTATTTATTTATTTATTTACTTATTTATTTTGGTTTTTGAGACAGGGTTTTCTTGTACCCCAGCTGTCCTGGAACTCACTATGTAGGCCAAGCTGGCATTGAACCCACAGAGACCCACCTGCCTCTGCCTCCTGAGTCCTCAGACTAACGTGTACCACCATACCTGGCTGATACATGTATTTTTTTTTATTTTTTTGGTCTTTTTGAGATAGGGTCTCCTTGTAGCTCCAGCTGTCCTGGAACTCACTATTGTAGACCAGGCTGGCCTTGAACTCACAAAGATCCGCCTGCCTCTGCCTCCCAAGTGCTAGGATTAAAGGCATGCGCCACCACGCCCGGCTGTATTTTTAATCTATCCAAAGCAGCTTCCCACAGTTAAACCAAAACTTTTTCTTTTTGCCTCTTTGAAAAGTTGAAATCAAACCTGAGAAATCTTCAGACTGCTCGGTCTGGGCAGTGATGAGCTATTTTTATTCCCGGCTTAGAGCCATCTGGTTTCCTCAGCGAGGTTCACGTTGGCATTTTGTTCTGGGCAGCTGGTCACACGGTCTTTCCCCTAGCCAAGGCTGGTGACCTTGAGCGGAGTGTGTCCAGACCCTCCAGGCATCTCTGACCTCCACCTCCTCCTTGTGGTGGATACTGTTGATCCACATGTCTAAGCCCCAGGGTTAGTGGTCACCAGCACTTAACTCTCTTGTATCTGATGTGAAAGCTTCTCTTCTGAGGGGTCTGAGAGGACCTCAGCTGAGCAGACGGAGCCCAGCCTGCGGCTTGCAAACCCTTTGCTGAAGCTGGCATTGACCCCAGTCCTGTGGCATGACACCTCCTACCATTTCCCTGCTTTGTGACCTGGAGCAGTGTGCCAGGAGAATGTCAAGGAATTGGTGTCTGGAAACAGGGGAAACATGCTGGGGGGCATGCAGGTTTAAAAGATGCATTTCCAAGGCCTATGTGTGGGAAAGAATGAATCATTTGGCTCTGATTTCATGATCCCAGACATAACTTCTTGCCCGATCCATGTCACCTGCACTGCTGAGGAGCCCCTCCTAACAGTCTGCATGCAGTTCTTTGTCTTTTCCTTTTACCATTAAGTCTGAAGTGCTGACTGTCAAGTTTCTTTACCCTATCAACACCTTTAAATTCAATTAATATTTATAGAGTGCCAGAAGGACCCAGAGTAGTCAGCACCTCTGCTCACATTTAGAAACCAGAGAGAGGACAGAGCAGCAGCGTGCATTCTGAGCCGCCCTCCTCTCCAGGACAAACAGTGGCCTTTTCATTCTGCTGAACTGATTTATGTCCTGTGGGTCATTTGGTGACTGTGCTTACTAGCAGGACAGAAAAAAAATACAATGTTAGTATGGGATTATACAAAAGAGAATGTGAGATTTTCACAGACTCAAGAACATTTCTTCGCATTATCACGTCCACCGACAGTCTTTGACGTTCTCTTCCAGCATGGCAGTTTCATTCAGTAAGCTGTGAGTTGGTGTTGCCTCTGAGGTCTGTGGTAAATCCTGGCACTCAGGAGACAGAGGCAGGCAGATCTCTATGAGATCCAAGCCAGAGGCCTGGTCTACATAGTGAATACCAGGCCAGCTGGGGCTACAGCAAGACCCTGTCTCAGAAAAATAACAAAAGGCTTCTGGGGGTCCAGCAAGGTGATCCATCAGGTAAAAAAGGTGCTTGATACTAAGTCTGATGACCTGAGTTTGGTTCCCAGAACCCCTGTGGTGAAAGAGAGAATCAATTCCCACAGTTGTCCTCCGTGTCCTCCACACTTGCGTTATGGTACATGTGTGCACACACGTAGATAGATAAACCCACATAAATAAATAACTGTAATAAAATATTCTTAAAAAGTCTTTTGGGGTTGGATTGATGGTTCAGTGGATAAAGAAATGTCTTGCAGTTTAAGTGTGGGGATCTGGATTCAAATCCCAGAACCTCTGTAAAGCCACTAAGTGTAATATTGTTCATCTTTAATCCCTGTTACTCCTCTGGAGAGATGGGAGGCAGAGAGAGGAAAATCCCTGAGAGCTCCTGTCAGCTAACCTACTGTACATAGTGGGAAACAAGCAACAAAAGGAAACTGTTTCAAACAAGGTAGCTAGTGGGGACTGAGACCTGAAGTTATCCATATGTGTGTGTGTGTGTGTGTGTGTATGCGTGTGTGTGTGTGGCATGCACATGCCTGTACACACATAGATCATACATACATACATATATACATACATGGAAAAAATAAGTCAGCTTTGGATGGGAGATAAAAGCAGGCAGATCAGGAATTCAAGGCCATCAAGGGGGAAGGAAGAACAGGAGGAGAAGGAGAAGGAGGAGGAGGAAGAGGAGGAGGAGCAGGAGGAGCAGGAGGAGGAGAAATAGGAGAAGGAAGAGGAGGAGGAGGAAGGAGGTAGAGGGGAGGGAGGCTGAGTGGAAAGGATCAGAGAGAAGAGGAGGAAAGAAGGAAGGACAGGGCAGGGCAGGACAGGGGCAGGACCTTCTCAAGATTGTCATATTTGGCTTGCTGGAGAGCTCTGCATGTTAAGGCACCTGACAACCTGGTTTGATCTTTGAGCTACACATGGTAGAAGGAAAGCACCAAGTCCACAAAGCTGTCCTCTAAGGTCAACATGCATGCTGTGGAATGTCTTCACACATATACCTACATATATACAAAAGAACAATAAACAAATGGAAATAATTTTAGAAAAATGTCATGTTTAAATGTCTTAACAATAGCTATCCATAGGATTGTGGTGGCTTTTCAGTTACAAGATTCAAAAGATCTCGGGGCTGGAGAGATGGCCTAGTGGTTAAGAGCGACGACTGCTCTTGCAGAGGACCCAGGTTTGATCCCCAGCACCCACATGGCTGCTAAGAACTGCCTTTAACTCCAGTTCCAGGGGAATCCAAGATCCTCTTCTGACTTCTGCGGCATTGCAAGACACGGGTGCACAAACCTACATGCAGACAGTACACTCATACACATACAAAATAAATAAACAAATAAAAACAAACAAAAAAAAGATCTCAAAGATTAAGTAAAAATTTCTCAGTATCCTTACTTTATCTGAAGAAGTTTTATTTAGTAAATAAATGTCTCAGGTGGTTTACCTGGTGGTTTACAGGTTTATAGGCATATAAGACAAAAGCAAGCAGAAAAAGGTCAAGGGATTACCTCGATTCATAGGTCACAAGAAGCCACAATGTGTTTGAGCTATAAATGTGTTTCATAATAGTTTGTGAGATTGTCTCAGAAAAATAGATTACTATCCTTTTGTAAATGGTTTGTAAATTCTTGGCAAGAGACACAAAGGCCAGATAAGGAGTGCTTTGCCCTTTGTATGTCACCTTAATTCCCATGTCTACCTGTCTGACTTTCAATTACTTGGTATGAATACAGTTGGACCAGCATGTGAGATTCATAGGGTTTTCTCTTTCATGTCTGGTAAAGGGAATCTTTACCAGACATGAAAGAGAAATATGAATAGCTTAATTGGGGAGGAGGTTGTGATGCAAGATTTCAGCTTAGAAAAGCTGTGAAAATTATGGACTGCCAATATCCTCCAGAAGGAACTAAGTTTTATCCAGGGAAAGGACGAAAAGTAGACATTGAAGGAAGAGACGGTGACATGGACTGACAAAACCCACAGGGGTCCTACATCAATGCTGAAGGTAACATAGGCGGGGAGGTGCTGACCAGTGTCTATCATTATGAAGACTCAGGAGGACACATGGGGAAGGAAGGCTTTTCAAAGCCATCCATCTGGACCCAACTCTGTGGGCTTTTCTGCTTTAGAAAAAGAAGAAATGATCATTTGTAAGCCTCCGAACACTTAAAAACACCTGCTCTTCTGGATAGGAACCACGAGATGCCTTAGCTTGTACATGGATAACCACAGCCCATTTGCCTCAGTCAACACATTTTCCACAAGTCCTCTTCCTCCTAAATCTGATTTTTCCAGCCACTCAGCAGATTGATAAGCTGCTCCCAAGTCATAGAGTTGAAGGTTTATTTTTCTGACATGGAAGGCTGTTCTCTCCCTGGTTTTGTGATTCATTTTGTGATGTAATCCTGAAGTGGAACAAAATGTGCCTGTTGTTTCTTTAAGTTTTCCTGAAAAGCAAGGTGTTTTATCAGTCATAGTCAGTCTAATCTTTGAAAAAATCTCGTGGCTGGAGAGATGGCCTAGCAGTTTAAGAGCACCGACTGCTCTTGCAGAGGACCTAGGTTCGATCCCCAGCACCCACATGGCAGCTGAGAACCTTCTGTAACTCCAATTCCAGGAGAACTCCAGTTCCAGGGGAATCCCACACTGTCTTCTGACCTCTGTGGCATTGCACGACATGGGTGCACAAACCTACATGCAGACAGTACATTCATACACATGAAAAAAATAAATAAAAAATAAAATAAAATAAAAAAGAGAAATATGTTAAAAAAAAAAAAAAAAAGAAAAGAAAAACATCTTGAAAGAGCACCTTAGCTGAGTTTGGACTTTGACATGAAGCAGGCAGGTTTGGCACTCAGCTCTGTCAGTTATCAGTCATCTCAGTTTAGGCATTTGATTGCTCTGGTCTCAGATTTTTCTTTTGCAAAATCCAGATAATTCCATGTTTACTATGAGAACTAGAAAGTCATTGGATAGATGCTTGGTATTGGTGCTATTTAACATGGAGTGATTTAGATATTTGAAGCAATAATTCAAAAAACAAAAGTTAACACTCATCCACTGTTGGTGGGAATGTAAACTCGTACAGCCACTATGGAAAGCAGTGTGGAGAACCCTTGGAAGACTTGGAATGAACTTGCCACCCGACCTAGCCATACCACTCCTGGGCATGTACCCTCAAGACTCACGCCACCACAGAGATACATGCACGGCCATGTTTATTGCAGCTCTCTTCACAATAGCAAGGAGCTGGAACCAACCCAAATGCCCCTCAACTGATGAGTGGATAGAGAAAATGTGGTACATCTACACAATGGAGTTCTATGCAGCAGTAAAGAAAGATGACATCATGAGCTTTGCAGGAAAATGGCTGGAGCTAGAGGACATCATGCTGAGNTGTGTAGGGTCCCCTGAGCTTTTGTCCAAAGCAGTTGGGCGTAATGGATATTAGAAACAACAACAACCACAACAACAGAAAGGACTGCATCAAAGAACTGACTGAAACAGTGAACTTCTGCTCAAAACAGTCAACTTCCTCATGGAGAATATTGAGAAAGACTGAGAAAGAGATGAAAAGCATGTTTGGCAGAATACATGAGCTCTGGCGGGGTGGGGGAATGGGCGGGAACACGGGTCTAGATTTGTTAAAAAAATATATAAATAAATTTATGTAAAAAAAAATAATAAAAACTAAAAAAAAAAGTTTACCTTATTTTGTATCTGTTTCCCTATCTGTGGAAGTGCAGGGGCTCAGGACAGAGGGCCACAAGGAACAGAGATTAAAGGGAATGCTCAGAGCCACTGGCAAATGCAGCACACTTTATTTCTCTGTGCAAGAGCAAGCACTGATGGTGCCAGGAACATTTTATAGGGAATTATGCATGCATAGGTGGCTTCTTGCCAGAACTGGTTATACGATGGGCTGTGTCATGGTCATGTTTTCTACATACTCATGGTTTCCCAGACATCCAGGAGCAGCCGTCTTACCTGAGTCAGGACTGAAGTCTACACTGTTAGCATGTTGCTAAGCCTTTCTCTAGCCCCCACAGCCTCTTTTCCCTTCAACATCTCTAATTTACCTTTTTAATATTCTCTGCCACAAAGTATATTACCCCCTAACTTTTGCAAGATAGAAACTGCCTTTATATTTGAAAAGGCAACTTGTCTTTTTAGTGACTTCCAGCCCTGTGGGGAATTCAAACCTTCCAGATATGCAGGTGTTGGCTCGGGACAGAACTCTCAGAATGGGAAATGTCTGTCTTCCCAGTGGAGAGGAAACTTCTAGAAGCACAGTGTGTCAGAATGGGCAATGAGACAAAGAGCTTGCTCCAGAATGGTTAGTACCACGGAATGACCACTATTGGGTCACTAAATTGGGTCTTGGTTCTGTGAGGAGGATAAGCTTTGTTTGGGGCCACTCAGTGTCTGCCTTTATGACAAACTATAGAAAAGAACAGCTAGAGGGGGCTGGAGACATGGCCTAGTGGTTAAGAGCACCGACTGCTCTTGCAGAGGAACTGGGTTTGATTCCCAGCACTGACATGGTGGCTGAGAATGGTCCGTAACTCCAATTCTAGGAGAACTCCAGTTCCAGGGGAATCTGACACCCTCTTCTGACCTCCGCAGCATTGCACTACATGGGTACACAGACCTACATGCAGACAGTACATTCATACACATAAAAAATAATTAAAAAAATTCAAAAAGTTTATAAAAAAAAAGAACAGCTAGAATCAAGCATGGTGGTGCAGCCGCATAAACCCAACACTCCTGAGGCTGAGTGAGGAGGACTGTGAGTTTCAGGCTAGCCTAGGATACATAGTAACATAAAAGCAAAAAGCCACCAGGTTTTCAAAGGTGGCATGGTAAACATCAGAAAGAACGTCCCCCTTAGGCCACCTTCAGTCTCTGTCCTTTGGTTTGCTTGGATCTCTCACTTTCCTTTTCCAGATTCTAAGATGTGTCCTATATATGACTAGAAGGGGGACACAGAGGCCATACCCTGTGTTTTAAACAAGGTGTCCCCCAACTCCCTAGGCAACAGAAGTTTAAGTGAAGGATAAAATGTGCTTTTAGAACTACCAGTGCATTACCTTTGGGAGGAGGAAAGGTTTATTTTGTCTCACTGTTTTCTAAGGGTTTCAGTCTTTCAGAACAGGGCAGAAATGACAGGATGACTGTCACTGTGTGGCAGCAGCTGTTTCAAGGTGGCAGGCTAGGAATCAGAAAGAACAAGTCCAAACCAAATACTCACTGTGTGACCCTCAAAGGCCCACTCTAGAGAAGGACTTCCACCAGCCAGATCCTATCTCCCAGAAGCTACACAGCCTCAAAATAGTGCCACAGGCTGGCGTAAGGGGTGAGTGTTCAGAGTATAAGCCTGGTGGGGGGAGGTGCTTCAAGTTCAAACTATAATGGATGTCTTCTTTTTTCAATACTTAAATAAGATCTCTTCTGATTTTGAGCTTGGGGTCAGCCTCGACTACTAAGTAAAACCCTGTCTTAAGCACAACAAAATAACACAAAACACACACACACACACACACACACACACACACACGTGATAACAATACTGGAGAGACTGAGGAAGGAGGACATAACCTCCAGGCCAGCCTTGGCTACATAGCAAGACTGTATATTTCTAAATATATCCTATCTTTAGAATTAAAATCTAAAGAATTTAAAGAATTACATACATATATGCAAATATCTTTCATATTCATTATCTTGAATCTATTCACTGCAGCTAATGTAACCTATAACATAGCTGACTTAGATACCATCTTACCTTCAGCTGTCAACCTGACACAGCCTAGGGATTTAAGAGCGTCTCAGTAGGGTGAGTGCCCAGATCAGATTGGCTTGTGGTCACATCTATAAGGAATTGTCTTGAATGATGATTGAAGAACCAAGCACTCAGGAGGACTTATCTGTCAGGTTCTGTGTTCAATGCTTTGATGTGCCATCTCATTTAATTATTGTAACAAGGCACTGTGATGGATGTTATTACGCTCTTTGTTATGGTTGAGGAAACTGCAATTATAGGATCAGTCCAGGAGTTGAAACCCATCTTCTAATCCAAGGTAAACAAGATAATGATTACCCAGGAATGTTAGAAAGGTCCTATTACCCATGAATGTTGAAAGGACGGCCTCCGTGTTGGGAGAGCTGTATGTAGGGGTGTGAAGTGCTCAGCTTGCCGGGATTGCCTCTCACAGAAGGCACCTCGAGTGTGGGAAACGATGGTTCAGCTCTGTGCTGCACAGTGTGCTGAGCTCTCATTAGAGCACTTGATATTTGTGTTTTTTTTTATTAATTTTATTTATTTATGTATGTGTATGAATGTACTGTCTGCATGCAAGTCTGTGCACCCGTGTCGTGCAACGCCGCGGAGGTCAGAAGAGGGTCTCAGATTCCCCTGGAACTGGAGTTCTCCTGGAATTGGAGCTTCAGACGGTTCTCAGCCGCCATGTGGGTGCTGGGGATCGAACCCGGGTCCTCTGCAAGCGCGGTCGGCGCTCTTAACCGCTAGGCCATCTCTCCAGCCCCGATATTTGTGTTTTTAATATGATAAACTGAGCAGAGGTCAGTGAAGTGTCTCCATCTAATCAGAGTAGCATATGATAACTATCTCCAATAGGTAGAAGTAAAATAGCCTGAGGAAGGGTACCTTGCCCTATTTATGCTAAACCACCAACTCACCATTCTGGAATAGGTCTGAGGGCAGCAGCAGCTTTAAATCATCGACTCTCGCCTCCATTTCTCTCTGGTCTATACCTGACTTATCTTGCTGCCTGGATGGGTATGGCAGAACGGCCATGATTTCCATGGTGATGAATAAGTCAGATTCTTTCTTTAATATGCTTTTTAAAAACATAAAAAAGGAACTCTGGTTAAAGGTCAGGAGAGTTGAGAAGAATATGTGGGGGTTAAGTCATCATTATAGAAAACAATTATTCTAGCTATTTTTATTTCAAAAAATGCTGTAGAACTTCCCAGCTTTTCTAGCTGATTTGTGCAAGGGTCAAAGATGCTACTGGGCTTTGGATAGCAGGCCTTGCAGAGAGGGGAGAGGAAGAGGCACAGGAAGGGGGGAAGCTGCAGACACAGAGAACAAAGAAGCAACTGCCACAAGGACAGCAAGAAGTGAAACACCGAACTCCATTAAAGCAAGAGAAGAGCTCCCATAAGGATAGGAGGCGGTCTATAGCTGGGAGCTCACGGAGGGCACTGGGTGGGACCTTTCGTGGGAACTTGGGGCCCTCCCCTTCCCTGACTCCCTTCTCGTTCCCTCATTGGTGCTTCCCAGCATCTTCTCCCTGTGGCAGTTACAACAGGTGCAACAGGAACAAGACTGAAGCAGCCCCTCTTTAAGGGGCTTGCTCCTGCTTTCCAGAGCCTAAGCTCCCCTAACTCACCCTCAGTTGTGTCATCATGCCCCACAATCCTGTCTTCTGACATCATCTCTTGAACATTTCAGACACAAAAGAGGAATTATTTTGGCTCACAGCTTTTCCCCTGTGGAAAGGGGTCATGCAAATATAGACTTGGAAACAGGTACAGGTATTCTCCACTTTATTTTTATTTTGGGGGCCCTTTTTGAGATACCTGTAGCCTCAGCTGGTCTGGAACTCACTGTGTAGACCAGGCTGGCTTTGAACTCACAGAGATCCATCTGCCTCTGCCTTCCAGGTGCTGGGACTAAAGGCATGTGCCACCACACCCAGCAATTCTCCACTTTATGAAAAAAGTCACTCAAATGTAGGCTGAGGTACAGGTGCAGTGATTCTACCAGACTCCTGTGCCTGATCTAACCTCCCCAAGACTAAGCTATGGGCTTTTCTATTTGAGGAATTTGAAGTGTGGACTTGAGAGGCACAAACTCTGAGCAATGGTGGAGCTGAGTGATTCAGGCAGAGCAGGAAAGGAGAAATGCTGTTGAGGACCTGGCTGTCCACACTGGCTGTCCAAATCTTCCACTAATTCAACTTAAGTGTATTTTGGATAAACACATAAATACATGGATGTACATTTTCTATTAAGAGCAAACTCTATTTCTTAAAATGGCTTTAGATTTACAGAAAAATGTGTAGGATCGTGTAGTAGGTCTTCATATACCTACCACACCTATTTTCCCTTATAAATATCACATTAACTTTTGCTGCTCTTAGGGCATCTCACTAATGAAAACCCATAGGTCACCGATATTTCCTCAGATTCCATGATTTCCTTTTCCTGTTGGGTCCCACCCGTGACAGTATTTTCTTGGTATGAATTTCCTTAGGTTCTGCTTGGCTACCATAGTCTCAGACTTTCCTTGTTTTGGTTGAACTTGATAGTTTGAAGGAGAACCAGTCCGACATTTTCTAGGGGGGCCTCTCTGTTATGATTTGACTTTTGTCTCATGATTAGATGGGGGTCATGGTTTGGAGGAGGAAGACCCTAGCTGCCAATAACACGCTAATTGTCGCTCTTGCTGTTGGCGTTGGCCGTCAAGCTTCTCCACTGGAACGCTCCTCTGCCATTCTCACTTTCCCGTGCTACAGTCCGTCACCGTCTCCAGCACCACTTAGGGGACAGAGGCAAGCACTAGCTCCTTCGGGGCAGGATATTTGCATAGACTATGTGAAATATTTTTGCATGGAAGACTTGTCTCTTTTCCATGAAAAAGACATATTTCAAATTAATGTAAGTGAATAAACATGCTAGTATATAAATCTATATTAATATTTTTATATGACATAGAGTTTCACTATATAGTGCTGGCTGGCCCAGAACTCACTATGTAGAGCAGGTTGGCCTTCAACTTATCCACCTGCTTCTGCCTCCTAAGTACTGGGACTAAAGGGGTGTGCCACCATATCCGGGCTTAAATCTTTATTAATTTAAAATAATTCATGTAGCTTCCAACAATAAGTTCTTCGAAATCATCTAGTTGGGTACTTAGCAACACCCTGTCTCAGACAAAAACAAAGCAAAGATCTAATTCTGGAAGTGAAACTCAAATACCTACAGTGGTGGGGGAGGGGCGATGGATGCTTGGCAGGCTGCCACGCCTCGCCAGCTCTGAGGGCTCACACCTGCTCCTGGCAAGCGCTGCCGAGCAGAAAGTCAGGTAGTCCTACCACATCTTGTTTTGCTTGAAAGTAGAAACTGGAGTCTCCTGGTTCAGAAATGTGGCTCAGCATGACTAAGAGTCTCTGCGTGTAGTGCTGCTAATCGGGAGCCAACCTTACAGACACTAGAGCTAGCCAGAGCGCATCGCCAGGTTTGCTGTCTAAACTGGAATTGTTCAGGATTCAAATGATGCCTAATTCTTTCTTTTTCTAATCAAATGTGTACTGTTTTTAGGTATTCAAAGTTTCCTGTTTGCTTTTATTGGCATGTTTTTTGTTTGTTTGTTTTTTGTCTTTTTGAGACAGGGTCTCCCTGTAGCCCCAGATACTTGGAACTTGCTCTGTAGACCAGGCTGGCCTTGAACTCACAAAGATCCACCTGCCTCTGCCTCCCAAGTGCTAGGATTAAAGGCATGTGCCACCACGCCCAGCCTAATGTGACATTTCATACATGTACATAAAGTATTTTGATTTCATTCACCCCTTTTACCCTAATCTTGCCCACCTGACCCTCCTTCTCGTTCCCTTTCTTCCCAAATACGGCTAATTCTGTGTGTGTGTGTGTGTGTGTGTGTGTGTGTGTCGTGTAGTGTGTGCATATGCACCTATGTGTAGTGTGCATGTATGTAGTGTAGTAGCTGTGTGTGCATGTGCGTGTGTGTAGTGTGTATAATGTGTGTAGTGTGTATTATGTGTATCCGCATAATGTGTAGCATGGGTATATGTACACATGGTATGCATGTGTGTAGTATGTGTGTACTGTGTAAAAGCATGTGTGTGAGTTTAGTGTGTGTAGTATGTGTGTATGTAGAGAGTGTGTCTGGATATGTGTATAGTGTGTGTGCATGTATTTATGTGTGGTCTGTATAAGTATGTAGTGAGTATCCATGTGCGTATATGTGTGTGCATTTGTATGTCGTGTATGTGCATATGTGTGTAGTGGGCAGTATGTAGTGCCTTTGTAGTGTGTGTAGTATGTGTATGTGCGTAGTGTGTATATAGTATGTTGTGTGTAGAGTATGTGTGTGTAGTGTGTTTGTGTATTGTGTATGCATGTAGTGTATGTTTTGTGTGTCTGAAACATTTTGTCCTGGAGAGGGAGAGGTCTGGAGACTCAGGAAGTGAGCGAACGTCACTGTTGGGAAGCTGAAACTCACCAGGTTCACAGATGTCCTCCACATGGCTGGAGGAGCAGTAAATAACTTCCAGGGAAGGAAACCTCAGAGGAGCCAAGCTGCCTGGAGGACATTCTCTCGCCGGTCTACCTTTGAGCTGCTGGGAGTCTCCAGAGAATTCTGGGCTGCTGCTTTCATGAGTGTCACTCACGCTGCACTGGGGTGGCTTTTCAGTCACCATGTTCAGTCACACCACTTTCTTGTAAATTCCCCTCACACACATTGCCTTACAATAAACTCTCTGCTTCATCAAGTTGGACTTTGGTGAACTCATTACTTTGGTTTGTTGTTGGTTCCTTGTCTGAGGTGAATAGACAGATGTGCCTGGTGTGTGTGTATGTGTGTGTGTGTGTGTGTGTGTGTGTGTGTGTGTGTGATGTCTCCCCAGGGAAAATCTCATAGCATGTGTGCACATGTCCACATGTTTATATGGAGGCCAGGAGTCAATATCAAAATATCAAGTGTCTTTCTCAGGTGCTCTCCACTGTGTTTATTTTATTTTTTTATTATTCTCTAAAAATATTTTCTTTTATGTCCTATAAATGTGGGTCACCAGTCTTCCTGTTCAAGGAGGTCTTAGAGAGCCACTAATGGGACTTTAGCCAGTGTCCAGTCTGTAAAGAGGAAAGTCTGCTCATGCTTCAGAAAAGGAAGCCTGGTCTAGCAAGACCTGATTTTGTCCTCGAGTGGATGGAACTGGTAAATGAAAAGCTGAAGGGAGCAAGGCGCTCCCACCCTCCTACCCCCAAAAATCCCCGAGAGACTCCTGAGGACCAGAGCTTCAACTGACCTTGAGAAAACAAAAACCTTGGTTAATCTGGACTAACTGTGTGGCCTTAAGCATCCCAAAGGAAAGTATAACCAGAAATAAATAATCAGTAAGACCAGAGAAACTATAATGCAGACAGAAAACTTGAGATCTTAGCTCCAAATTAATTATTTTTATTTTTTTAGGTATCATATTTTTTTGTGACATCACTCACTCCCCACTACCATCTCTTCCCCTTCCTGCTCCTGCGAACCCACTTCCTCTAAGCCAGCCCCTCCTACCCTCGTGCCCTCCTGTCCTTCTTTCTTTCATGTTTTTCAGACCCCGTGGAGGAAGTCACAGCTGTGTATTTATGATTGCAATGGCTATCTTCCACATGGTCTCTTTTGTTTCTAGCCACCTGAGATCTTCCATTGATTCTCAGGTCTCTGCCTCCCAATTTACCAAAGGAATGCTGGGTTTGCAGATGGGAATTGCTTCAGTCTTGAAGATATGCGTCGGGTTGTCAGTCTTGCCCTGCAAGTGTTTTTACCTTCGGGGCCAATCCCCCAGCCCCTCATTTGTTGTTATTATTATTATTATTATTATTATTATTATTATTGTTGTTGTTGTTTGAAAAAGGCTATTCTTAACTGAAGTAAGATGGACTCTCAAAGTAGTTTTGATTTATATTTCCCTGATGACTAAGGATACTGAATACTTCTGAAAATATTTGTTTAGCAATTTGTATTTCTTTTTTGTAGAATTGCACAGCCCATTTTTTGATTTGGGTTTCTGCTTTCTTAATGTTTAATTTTTAGACTTCTTTGTGTATTCTTGATATTAATCCTCTCTCAGACATATAGCTGCCAAAGGTTTTTCTCCCATTCTGTTCACCATTTCCTTTGCTGTACAAAGTACTTTTAGGCTCCATTTGTCAACTGTTGGCCTCATTTCCTGAGCAACAGGACTCCTATTTAGAAAGTCCTTAATCTATATCTTAAAGTGGACTCCCTGCCTTTTCTTCTAGATGTTTCAGATTTACAGAGGTATCTTCCTCAGTTGCCCTCCATTGCATGTTTTGAGACAGGGTCTCTCACTGAACCTGGAACTCATCGCTTGGCTATACAGGCTAGCTAGGAATCTCCAGTGATCAACTTGCCTCAGCTCCCCAGTGCTGAGGTGGCAGATACACTGCCATGCCAGCCATTTTATGTGGGTGCTGGGGACTGGAATCAGGTCCTCGCAGTGGGCACTTTATTGACTGAGCCATCTCCCCACACCCAGGATTCCTTTTTCTTTAATTCCTTTAAAAACTATAGATTCTGCTGGGCATGGTGGCAGATGCCTTTAATCCCAGCACTCAGGAATCAGAGGCAGGCAGATCTCTGTGAATTCAAGGCCAGCCTGGTCTACATAGTGAGTTCCAGGACAGCTGGGGCTACAGGGAGACCCTGTCTTGAAAAGACCCCCCAACACTATAGATTCTGTATGTGAGATCATTACACATTTTGTTAGCATATGTTAAATGTGTGAAGTAAGGGGTTTTATTATAACATGCATATAATATACCTTGATCAGGTTTACCCCTCTCTGGTCCTTTCTTACCTGTCCCTCCTTCTTTTCCAATTCCATATGCCTCTGATAATCCCTCTATTACTGTTATGTGCCTGCCACCCCTCAACTCCACACAGGAGAGGAAAATATTTGGAAATGCTTTCTTTTCTTTTCTTGTCTTTTTTTTTTTTTGAGACAGGGTCTCCCTTAGGTCCTAGCTGGCCTGGAGCTCACTATGTAGTCCAGGCTGGGCTTGAACTCACAGAGATCCACCTGCCTCTGCCTCCCAAGTGCTGGAACTAAAGGCATGCACCACCATACCCAGCCTAAGAAGGTTTTTATCTGCCATGTGGGTGCTGGGAATCGAACCCTGGTCCTCTGCAAGAGCATTTGGTGCTCTTAACCACTGAGCCATCTCTCCAGCCCTGATGCTTTCTTTTTTTTTTTTTCCACATAAATTTATTTATTTATTTTTAACAAATCTAGACCCATGTTCCCGCTCATTCCCCCACCCCACTAGAGCTCGTGCATTCTGCCAAACATGCTTTCCATCTCTTAGTCTTTCTCAATATTTTCCATGGGGAAGTTGACTGTTTTGAGCAGAAGTTCACTGTTTCAGTCAGTTCTTTGATGCAGTATTTTCTGTTGTTGTTGTTGTTTCCAAAATGCATTATGCCCAACTGCTTTGTACAAAAGCTCAGGGGGCCCTACACAAGAAATACTTACAACTGGGTAATTGGCACTAGCATCCACAGATGAGGGATACCATTCGTCGTTTGTTTTTCTGGGACTGTGTTACTTCACTCAGCATGATGTCCTCTAGCTCCAGCCATTTTCCTGCAAAGCTCGTGATGTCGTCTTTCTTTACTGCTGCATAGAACTCCATTGTGTAGATGTACCACATTTTCTCTATCCACTCGTCAGTTGAGGGGCATTTAGGTTGGTTCCAGCTCCTTGCTATTGTGAAGAGAGCTGCAATAAACATGGCCGTGCATGTATCTCTGTGGTGGCGTAAGTCTTGAGGGTACATGCCCAGGAGTGGTATGGCTGGGTCGGGTGGCAAGTTCATTCCAAGTCTTCCAAGGGTTCTCCACACTGCTTTCCATAGTGGCTGTACGAGTTTACATTCCCACCAGCAGTGGATGAGTGTTCCCCTTTCCCCACAACCTCTCCAGCACTTGGTATCATTTGTTTTCTTGATCCTAGCCAGTCTTACTGGAGTAAGATGATATCTTAAAGTGGTTTTGATTTGCATTTCCTTAATGATTAGTGATGTTGAGCAGTTCTTGAGGTGTTTCTCAGACATCTCTAATTCCTCGCTTGTGAAGTCTCTGTTCAGTTCTTTGCTCCATCTATTGAGCGGGTCGTTTGTTTTCTTTTTTCTTTGTTTTTTGAGTAGTTTATATATTCTGGAAATCAATGCTTTGTCAGATGTATCTGCAGTGAAGGTTTCCTCCCACTCTGTGGGATTTCTCTTCACTTCCTTGATTGTTTCTTTTGATGTACAGAAGCTTTTGAGTTTGATGA
>VZQC01010049.1:772403-798152 GCA_009823505.1 Rhizomys pruinosus
GCTGGGCTCAGGAGATCTCAAATCTCAAGAGTCACACAAGCGTGCCTTTAATACCGGCTGGGAGGATAACTCCGCCCCCACAGCCACTAGATCTAATCAAGCCAAAGACCACACCTTTAATCCCAGCTGGGAGGATAACTCCAACCTCACAGCCACAAAGGCCAATCAAACCAAAGACAGCAGGACCAAAGGATCAACAATCAGCTCGCCAAGACACCCAGTTCCTACCTGTCTCCCCCTCTTCCTGCGGCTGGGCTCAGGAGATCTCAAATCGATGCTTTCTTTTCTTTCCTCCCTCTATCTCTCTTCCCTCCCTCCCTCCCTCCCTCCCTCCTTCCCTCCCTCCCTTCCTTCCCTCCTTTTTCTTCTTTCTTTCTTTCATAGGGTCTCACTATGTAGCCAAGACTAACTCAAACTCTCAGTGATCCTCTTGTCTTGATTACAAGTGTGAGTCACCAAACCCAGCTCTCTTTGAAGATGCTTTTTGGTTTCAGCTTTCATGGAGTCATATGGACATTGCTTTCGGTTTGCTGTCTTGAATGAACACAAATAGATGCTGGAATTTCTCTAGTGCCTCTTCTCTCATCGGGCTGCTCAAACTGAGTGTATCATTAATCCTACCTGTGGCCCACTTCCCTGTCTTGCTTTGTTTTCTGCCATATTCCCACAATCATTTGCTTGTGTAATCCTTACACAGGAGATGAGCAGTGGTCTGTACACATGCTCAGATTGGCAATGACTCCAAGTGCACAGATCAGAACTCATAGACCCTGTGAATTTTGCTTTAGAGAGTTTGTTTTCCTTTCTCTTGATCCAGTATCTATGACAATATCTGGCACAATGTAGGTGCTCAATACTATTTATTAAATGAATGACAGCCACTAATGACTTGAGAGAGATAAATTACCAACTTAGAATATTGATGAAACCTAGGTTAAATCTAATGGTAAGGAAATTAAATTATTTGGCATTCTAAATATCTCAGATGTTCTTAATTTAAAAGCTCTTATCTAGTTGTTTGTAGAACATACTGAGAACCTCAAGTCATGTATATTTAAGTGATTTCTGCAGGAACGTCAACCTCTTTAGTCAAGTCCTCTCTCTCTCTCTCTCTCTCTCTCTCTCTCTCTCTCTCTTTCTCTGTGGTACTGAGAATGCCACATAGACTCACATACACTAAGTTGTTAGATAAACTCTACACTGAGCTACATGCCAGCCTCTTGATATTTTTATTTTTATTAATATTTATTTATTTATTTAGTCTTTTTGAGACAGGGTCTCCCTGTAGGCCCAACTGGCCTGGAACTCACTATGTAGACCAGGCTGGTCTTGAACTCACAGAGATTCCCCTGCCTCTGCCTCCTGAGTGCTGGAATTAAAGGTGTGCACCACCACACTTGGCCATACTTTTTAATTTTTTGGTAGGGTCTCACTAAATTCCCCAAGATGGCCTCACAGTCACTCTGTGACCCAGAAAGTCCTTGAATTTATGGTCCCTCTGTCCTAGATTCTTCCTTCTCCCTTTCCTCTTCTGTGATAGGATGTCACTACGTAGCTCTGGCTAGCCTAGAATTTGCAATCTTCCTCCATTGGTCTCCCCAGTTCTGGGATTACAGGTGTGCACCAACAGGCCTAGCTTTTTGTGTCTCATTTTCATTTGCATCATGTGTATATTACACTATTTATTGAGTAGATCTCCATTCCTCTTTTTGAGTACATGATATACTTACCCTGCCTCCTGCTACATGGCTTTTGTGGCTGTTTTGCTAAGGCTTTGGTCCCCAGTTTTCTACGTGGAGTAAGGAGGTGCTCTAGTTTTATTCAAGTGATGAGACAAGGAAGCTACTGACTTCTAGGTCAGCACAAATTAATTAATGATGGCATAGGTAGGGATGTTTCTGGGGAAACCAAAGTAGTGCAAGAGTAACACTGCCTGCAGGGCTCCTCTGGGAACTTGAGGCAGTGAGCGGAGATGGCTGAGCTTAATTAAAGATGACCTCATTGTCACTCACCTAGTGAGCCACAGACTTTCTGTTGATGCCAGTCTTTCTTTTAGAGGTTATGAAGTGGAGATGGTCTTTATTCTTTTGGTTTGCTTCTACATAATGAGTTTGGCTAACAAGTAATGAGACCGACTTTTGGTAATGTTATGAGTGGTCTCAACTTAGAATCACTCCAGAAGGTCCTGAGCTAGTGGGAGGCGGGCACTGGAATGGAACCCAGGGTCATTCAGTACACATGCTGAGCAAGGGTTCTGCCACGGAGCTACAGCCATAGCCCTTGTCTTAGTTCCCCCTTTTCATTTTGAAACAGTCTTAGTAGTTACTCAGGCTGACTCTGAGCTTGTTCTGTAGCCCAGGCCCTGAACTTGCAATCCTCAGCCTCCTGAGTAGCTGAGATTACAGACCTCCTTGTGCTGCTAGGCCCTACTTTTGATTTAGTCTTTTTTTTTTTTTTTTTTTTTTTTTAATGCAATTAAAAAGATTGTCTGAAAGCCGGAAGGCATTGGTGGCGCACACCTTTAATCCTTAGCACTTGGGAGCAGCAAGGCCAGCCTGGTCTACAGAGTGAGTTCCAGGACAGCTGGGGCTACAGGGAGACCCTGTCTCGAAAAGACAAAAATAAAATAAAATAAAATAAAATAAAATAAAATAAAATAAAATAAAATAAAAAAAGTATTTTCTGGAGACTGAGGTGATGTTTCAGTAAGCACAGTGCTCACTGTGGAAACATGAAGGTCTGAGTTTATATCCTCACTGTCTAGCTGAAAGCCGGGATCAGTGAAGCGTGTCTGTAACCAATCTCTGCCTTCCCACTATATACACACACATGTGCACATGAACAAGTATGTACACACACACACCTACCTCCTCCCACCCCACCAAAGTGTCTCCCAATTTTATTTTCTGATTCTAATTTCAAATGTTATATATATGAAGAGTGTTTTAAAACTGCTTCAAACTAATTCATATTTATGATTTCTAGATAACGGCAAGTAGGAAGATGAAGGTTTATTTGGGTTAGTATGAGAACCCAAGTGTTTTATATATTTATGTGATATATATATATATATATATATGCCAATGCTTCAATCAGTTGCTACCCTAGTACATTTTTGATGCTATAACAGAATACCTGAGATGTGGAAAATGATAAAAAGTATTTCTCACAGCTCTGGAGGGACAGAAAGTTCAATATCAAGGCACTAGCAGCCAGGCGTAGTGTCACATGCCCATAATCTCAGAACTTGGGAGGCTAAGGTGGAAGGATCACAAGTTTGAGTTCAGCCTACACCACACAGCCAGATCTTGTCAAAACAAAGCAAAGAGAAACAAAAAAGTGCTTCCTTGGTGTGTTTCAACATGAAAAGGGTAGCACCTGGCAGGAAGGCACATGAAGAGAAAGAGTTAGAGTGAGAGAAAGCCAAAAACAGTGCACTGGTTCCTGTTCCTCCTCTACTCCTTTGATAACAACTTGGCCGTTCCTGGCAGTGGTTTCTCATGTGACCACTCACCTCTTAAAGGTCCCCCTTCCAGTACTGTGGAAATGACAGGTAAATTTCAACATGAGTTTTGGAGGGAGGAGATCACACTGCAGCAGATGGATATATACATTCCAGAGTGCATCTTGTTGGAATAGACAATGTATAAATCAGCAACTGGCTGAAGTGCGGAGGTTAGCATTTCCATAGGGAAACAGGAGCATTGTTCCTGATTTACCAGTCATATGGCCACTCACTTCTATGCTGATACCCACTTGTAAGTTTGTACAAAGGTACCCACAGGGCGGTAGTAATCTAACTTCAAACACTTCACATATCATGCTCTCTCCTCACGCCTCCTCCTCCGGGTGTTAGATGGACTTCACACAGACATTCTGGCAGAAGCTGCCGATTGCAAAATGTTGCAGTCATTCTGAAGAGTTGTCAAATAGCCATAACTAGCACGAACCCCCAGGCGCTGCTGAAAGGTTAATCTACTGCTGCTTCTTCCTATAGAATTGCTGGATCAAAACTCTCCATTTTGTTTGTTTGTTTCTTTTGTTTTTGAGATAGGGTCTGGCTATGTGCTCAAGTTGGCCTCAAATTTGCCTTCCTCCTGCCTCAGTCTTCTGAGTGCTGGGATTTTACATGTATACCACCACACCAGGCCTAAAATAACCCATTTAAAAATTAGTTCCAAATGAATGAGCTCAGCTAAGGGTTATTGGCTATTTACTGTGTGTTAGTGCAGATATTACTACTACTTGTCAATGAGATGTATGAGGCAAAGAACTGCTTCGTTTCTTTTCATTTCTTTCATTTACACATAAGACCAAGCCTATATTTTTTAATTTTTTTAAATTTTATTTATTATTTTTATGTGTGTGAATGTACTGTCTGCGTGTAGGTTGGTGCACCTGTGTCTTGCAATGCCTTGGAGGTCAGATTCCCTTGGAACTGGAGTCAAAGATGGTTCTTAGCTGCCATGAGAGTGCTGGGAATCAAACCTGGGTCCTCTGCAAGAGCAGTTGGTGCTCTTAACCACTGAGCCATCTCTCCAGCCTCGAGCCTATATTTTAACATTATATTATTATTATATGTGTGTGCACGTGTGTGATCTCGAATGTCACAGTGCACACATCAGAAGAGAATGTTGTAGAGTTTGTTCTCTTTTCTTTTCTTTTTTTGGTTCTCTTTTCCTCCTTTACATGGGTTCCATGGACTGAACTCAGGTCTCCAGGCTTGTGTGGTAAGTGCCTTTATTGTGCTGAATCATCTCTGTGGCCTAAGTCTGTATTTTAACTCAGAGAAACATTCCCCAAATTTAGAAGCTTGAATTTAGGTAAGTGACCCATCAGATTAATGAAGAGGAAAGAAGAGGCTCAAAGAGACCCCTAAACATTCCAGAAAGTATTTTACTCCTATTTACAGGATCCCTACTGTGACAGGGGACAGCCAGGAGGTTGCTTCTGGAGGGACTAACAGGAAGATTATCTTAAAGTATCTTAGGGTTTATGTAACTTGGAAAAATGTATTAGTAACTTTAATACTCCTTAGCTAATTATGTGAAGTAATTTCTAGTTTCCCTTGTGGTTGCAAACTGTAGGTGTTTCTGTTCCCACATACTGGGGTTTGTGGTGCTTCGCCTGCTCCACAGTTGTGGCTGCAGGACCCTGGATGACTCTGGAGATGATACATTGGTGAGTTTGTGTAGCTGACAAACCAAAGACAGAATCTGGGAAAGCAGAGGAGTTAATAACCCTAGCTGGGGAGAACTGCCCTTTTTTTGTTTTCTCCTCTCTCCTTTCCATTACTAGCCCCAGCTAGTCTGGAATTGCCTATGTAGACCTGGCTGGTCTCAAACTCACAGAGATCATCTTGTCTCTGCCTCCCGAGTGCTGGGATTAACTGTGTGTGCCACTATGTCTGGATTTAAGAACTGATTCTTTTTTTCTCTCAATGTTATTTAAAATATAGAGTATTCAAGTAGGAAAGAATTAGAACTTTTATATCCTGACCATTTAAAAAAGAAAATATTAAAGTGTTCTAGGAATATTAAGGGCCAGAGTATCACTGCTTCTTCTAAATTGAAACTTCTCATCTGGAGAGAGGAGGGGGAGGTATAAGAGTCAGGAAGTCAATGAAACGCAGAAGGCTCTTAGAAGGAAACTTCCATGAGACTATATAAGCAGTGAGCAAGGTCTGTCGGAAGGTCTCATGTGGAGCTGCCCACAGGCTCGGGAGATGCAGCTTCCCAGGACTGTCACCCATGCTGGGTGACCTTTAGGTGATGTAGCTCTTTGAGTCTTCCATGCTCTTGTCAGTGACCCGAATAAACTCATTGGTTCATCGAGCTAAACTTGGAGGGAATCATTTCTTTGGCTTGTTCGTGGTGGCCTAAGTGGGGTGCCTAGACATTTGTTCAAGTCTCCCAGGGAAAACTCATGCAACAAAAAGTCAGAATAATATCTTTTCAGATGTAGTGAGATTTTTTTTTGACATCAGGCCTGGCCTGAAAGATTTAGGCACCAATTTCCTTGGAAACTGTAAAGTTAAGACTGATGTGGCTGAGCCTCACAGTATACTCTTTTAACCTCAATTCTCTGCAGGCTGATGCAAAAGTATTGCTTGAGTTGAGGAGTTCAAGGCTAGCCTTGGCCAAATATTGATAGGCTATCTCAACAAGTAAACAAAAACTTAGAACAAAAAGAAGCAAAAAAGGAGAGCTAGGTGTGGTAGTGCACACACATAAGTCCAGGACTTTGGAAGTGGAAGCAGGAGGTTCAGGAGTCAAGGTCATCCTTAGCTACATAAAGAGTTTGAGGCAAGCCTGGGCTACTACATGAGACCTTGTATTAAAAAAAAAAAAAGATATGAGGGCTGGAGAGATGGTTCAGCAGCTTGAGCACTGGCTGCTCTTGCAGAGGACCCAGATTCCATTCCCAGGACCTACATGGCAGCTAACAACCATCTGGGACTCCAATTCCAAGAATCTGATTTCGTCTTTTGACCTCCTTGAGCACTGCATGACACAGGTGCACTTACATGCATGTAGGCAATCACTCATATATAAAATAAAACAGGGGCTGGGGAGATGGCTCAGCAGTTAAGAGCACTGACTGCTCTTGCAGAGGACCCGGGTTCAATTCCCAGCACCCACGTGGAGACTAAGAACCTAAGAACAGTCTTTAAGCTGGGCATGGTGGCACACACTTTTAATCCCAGCACTCAGGAGGCAGAGGCAAGGTGGATCTCTGTGAGTTCAAGGCCAGCCTGGTCTACAGAGTGAGTTCCAGGCCAGCTGGGGCTTCAGGGAGACCCTGTCTCAAAAAGAATAAATAAAACAAATAAAATAAAATACTTTTTAAAAAAGAAAAGATAAATGTGGACAGCTGTGTCCCCGAATTCTTAAACAGAATGTAGCAGGCACCTGCCCTAGGCCATGTCAAGAGAATGACAGGCTAGATTGAGTGTTCTATTGTCTTCATACTCAAACAGCAATATTTCTGACAGCATGATTTATGAGAACAAGTTTTTTAGCCTATGTTCTTGGCATTAATTGACTAAAATGGTTTTCAGAGGTTCACATTAGCATGACAAGATCTAAGAGGCCGCAGGTGTGAAATTCGGAAGTTGCCAGGGCAAGAAACAAATCTTCAAAGGAAATTTAGCCACTTGGTGACTAAAAAATCCTTTATTCAAAGTAAGACCCTAAGAGGCAGAGGAAGGGGAGATTAGGAAAGGCTCAATGAAGGCATTTACTCTGAAAGAAGCAATGCTGTGAGCCCTGTAAATGCTCCTGTGATACTAGAGGGGGTGTTCCTGGGACAGTGGGGGCAACCTGATCTGTACACTCTGCTGTTGGAGGGTCTGAACTTGACCTGGCCTATCTAAAGCTGAGCGGCTCCAGGTCCCAGTATGAGGCAGTAGTTGGGTATGGAGTAGAGGACAGAGAAGAATGAAAGAGGTCTGCAGAGAGCTCAGCTGCTGCTCTGTGGTCAGGAGTAAGGCACCCTGGGAGTGTTTCTTAGGAACCCAGAGAGGTACTTGTTAGAGGAGCTGGGCAGAGCAGTGCCTCCAGCAAGATCAAGGAACAGCCTCTCCCTCCCCTCCAGGAAAGAAAGAATCCACAGAAAGCAGCCTGAAGGGAGCCAAGGGGGAACAAGCAAGCAGAGATAAGGCCCAGGTCCTGAGAGGGGTGGTCAGCCAGAGACAGCCACACCCCAAGTTCTGGGAGAGACAGCCAGAGACAGCCACACCCCAGGTTCTGGGAGAGACAGCCAGAAACAGCCACACTGCAGATCCCGAGAGAGCAGTCAGTCAGAGACAGCCACACTGCAGATCCTGAGAGAGGACTCAGTCAGAGACAGCCACACTGCAGATCCTGAGAGAGCACTAGTCAGAGACAGCCACACTGCAGAACCTGAGACAGTCAGCCAGAGACAGCCACACTGCAGATCCTGAGAGAGCAGTCAGTCAGAGACAGCCACACTGCAGATCCTGAGAGAGCACTCAGTCAGAGATAGCCACACCGCAGATCCTGAGAGAGCAGTCAGCCAGAGACAGCCACACTGTAGATCCTGAGAGAGCAGTCAGCCAGAGACAGCCACACTGCAGATCCTGAGAGAGCACTCAGTCAGAGACAGCCACACTGCAGATCCTGAGAGAGCACTCAGTCAGAGACAGCCACACTGCAGATCCTGAGAGAGCAGTCAGCCAGAGACAGCCACACTGCAGATCCTGAGAGAGCACTCAGTCAGAGACAGCCACACTGCAGATCCTGAGAGAGCACTCAGTCAGAGACAGCCACACTGCAGATCCTGAGACAATCAGCCAGAGACAGCCACACTGCAGATCCTGAGACAGTCAGCCAGAGACAGCCATACTGCAGATCCTGAGAGAACACTCAGTCAGAGACAGCCACACTGCAGATTCTGAGACAGTCAGCCAGAGACAGCCACACTGCAGATCCTGAGAGAGCAGTCAGCCAGAGACAGCCACACTGCAGATCCTGAGACAGTCAGCCAGACACAGCCATACTTCAGTTCCTGAGAGAGCACTCAGTCAGAGAGAGCCACACTGCAGATCCTGAGAGAGCAGTCAGTCAGAGACAGCCACACTGCAGATCCTGAGAGAGCAGTCAGTCAGAGACAGCCACACTGCAGATCCTGAGAGAGCAGTCCAGTCAGCCAGAGACAGCCACACTGCAGATTCTGAGACAGTCAGCCAGAGACAGCCATCCAGATACAGTCATACTGTCCAGATCCTGAGAGAGACAGTCACACCACTCATTCTCTCTCTCTCTCTCTCTCTCTCTCTCTCTCTCTCTCTCTCTCTCTCGGTCTTTTTGAGACAGTGTCTCCCTTTAGTCCCAGCTGGCCTGGAACTTGCTATGTAGGTCAGGCTGGCTGGCCTCGACTCACAGAAATCCACCTGCCTCTGCCTCCTGAGTGCTGGGATTCAAGGTGTGCGCCACCACGATCGGCCTCATTTTCTCTTTTTAAACAAGTCTACTCATCATTCATTCATTTGTTTATTGCGTAAGTGTACATATCTGTGTGATTTATGTGCATAGTGTGTGCGCACACCTTTGCGTGTGCTTGTTCAGGGGTTCGGATCTATCAGTCTCTATTTCTTTGACACAGGCTCCCTCATTGAGTCGAGCTAGCCTGGAAACTAGCAAGCTCTAGAACTTCCCCTCAAACCCACAGGCTGGAGTCACAGGCACACAGGAAGCCACCCCAGCTCAAGTACACATGTTCCTGCAGCAAGTGCTCAGACCTAGGAAGCCAACTCTCCAGCCTCTTCTTCATTTACTCTTTTTGGTCCTCCAGTGAGGGCAGGCTCTCCTCAGTGATGGAAATCAGGTAGTGCTGGAAGCTCAAGAAAAGTAAGTCAGGCCAAAGCGAAGAGGAAGAGCTGGAATTGGTGGAGTAGATCACTACTCACAGGTGAAGCTGTGTATGATTTCTACTCTTCTATTCTACTCCAATGGGACAAACAACAGTTCATTGTTTAGTACCCTAAATGGAATGTCATGGTTTAACTGTTCCCTGATTTTTGTTACAAGAACAAAGATGATGACAGGAACAACATCTAGCCTTTTCCTTCTTGTAGCTTGCTTCACCCCTAAGTGTTGAGAGTTATTAGTAACTGGATTTTTGTTTGCATGTCCTGGGCCCAACCTTGTGATGTGGAGAAAAGTTAAATTTTATTTATTTATTTGTTCATTCATTCATTCATTCATTCATTCATTCATTTTTGAGAGAATCTCTTGCTATTTTACCCATGGAGCCCTCTAAGTTCTGGGCTCCATGGATTGGCCTGTCTCAGCCTTCAAGGGAATACAGTTCTGTGTTCTCATGCGGGGCTGGAAAGCTGACTATATGCAATGGCCTCTGTAGCTTCATGCCATGTACCCTTCTTCCTGCCAGGACTTTGATGTTTCTCTTAGTTCTCTGGGCATAGAGTCCTGTTCCTACTCTCTGGGGTGACTTCTGTTCATTCTTCAACTGATTCCTCATCTTCTCAGATGACTTCATTATGTTTCCATCCCACCCTTAATTCTCCACTCTCTGTTTATAGACCCATCAGGGTCTGAGTCTTACTCACTGTTCTAGCTCTAGACCTAATCTTGGTAAATAGTTCCTTTACAGATGCCTGCTGAACTTGTTCAATGATAGGATGCTCATCTCTGCAGTGACTCTGGGAAAGCAGAGAAACAAATAGTGGTTCTATTTTGCACAAGCAACTTAATACTATATCCCCCCTTAGGAATCCTTATAACGACACAGGAATTTCTGACCACTGTCTACAAGGCTCACTTCACTCTCCATGCTTGTTTCAATGAGAACTGTCTCCCTGCAGACTCAAGTACTTGAATATTTGTCCTCAGTGGGTGGTGCTATTTGGGAAGGCCATGGAACCTTTAGGAAGTATGTCCTTGCTGAAGGAAGTATGTCACTGGGGAAAAGGTTTGGGTGTTTATAACTTTGCCCAACATACAGTGTGCCGTCTCCACTTTGTTTGTTGTTGAAGATGTGAGCTCTCAGCTCTGACTGCCATAGTTCCACACCATGGTGGACTCTTATTCCTCTGGAACCACAAGCAAAATAAACTCTTCTATAAGTCATGGTGCTTATTACAGCAACAGAAAAGTAGCTAATACATTCTCTGACTGTTCTGGGGATGCCCCCCCACCCCCCCATACGCCGCTTTCCCTCCTAGATGTTTCTCCAACATTTTTCTTACTTCAGGCTCATTGCTGTTTCTCATCTTGGAATTTGGCAACATCAGTATTTCTTCGCTGAGGTGAATCCTATAGCATTTCTACTTAAAGCATTTCTTTCTCCCTTCCCCAGGTACAGTTCTTCCCTTGTCCTCCCAGCCACTTTCCCCTTTACATCTTGGCCATTTGGGCTCCTCCCTATGTCTTCTACAGATAAAAAGAGCTTCCAGTCTCTCTCTATCTTCTGAACACTCAGTAGATTACTACAGATTAATATTGACTACATGTTTGATGAGTAAACAAATAAAGGATAATTTTAGAGATCTTAATTCTAAATCAAAAATTGTGGTGGAATTTTAAGCATTATATTGTAGACTTTGGGTGTTCTCTCTTTGTCATAGTAGAAAAATCTAAATTCCCCCCTTTCATTTTTTTGGTCTTTTTGAGACAGGGTCTCCCTGTAGCCCCAGCTGGCCTAGAATGCACTATGTATAACAGACTGGCTTTGAACTCAGAGATCCACCTGCCTCTGCCTCCCGAGTGCTGGGATTAAAGGCGTGCACCACCACGCCTGGCTTCCAAGTTCCTCTTAAAATATTTTATCTAATTTATGTGTATTAGTGTATTGCCTGCATGTGTGTATGTGTCCACATGTTGTTCAGTGCCTGCAGAGGTCAGAAGGGGGCATTGGAAACCCTGGAATGGTTAGTGCCATGTGGGTTCTGAGAATTGAGCCCAGTTCCTCTGCAAGAGCATCCACTGCTTTTAACCACTGAGCCATCTCTCCAGTTCCACAAGTTCCTTTATAAAAATTATATAATTAAGAAATTAGCTCATACTGTTATATTCTGAGTGTTTACTGAAAGACACAGACTTCCAGGCTATTACTTAGGATCCCACCTACTTCAAAAGTTCTGTAGAAACTTGATCAGGCAGCGAGGCTGCTCTGTCCTCCAAAGAACTTGGTTTTTTCCCTCAGGAAATAGAGAAAAAAGGATTTGTCATTTTCTTTTGAATTATCTTTTTTTTTGTCCTTAACTCTTCTCAAGTTAACTAACATTTCGTTCCTTTTGTAGGTTTGATTTTTGTCTACCTCCATTTGTTTTCACTATTATATAATTCATGAAGTTGTTGGAAGAAGCGCTTAATTTCCGATGGCCTGTTTTAGAACTTTATGAGCTTGATACTGCAGCTAGAGAGAATTCTGGAGTGAGATTTGAATCACTCTTAACCTGGCCAGGATGACAGACATCAGGCCTGGCTGGAGGTGCCTTAGATCTCCAATGACCTTGATCACTTTAACTACAGGCTATTGGTCCTTAACTCCTTCCACCTCCCTCAGCTTTTAACTTTGAAAGTCTGTCACATGATGAAAGAATCTGTCACATTCTCTTATTTCCTTCACTAGCTGAGCTTTTCACCATATCACCTGAATTTCTTTCTGTATTTTTTTTCCCTTTTCGGCCAAAGTTTTATTTATTTTGTACTTTAGATGATAAATTATTTGCATCAAGGACTCTGCCGATAATAATTCTGTTTACATGTTATTTATGTGTTTCATGAATATTTGGGAAGGATATACAATCCCAAGTCATGACTGTAAAGTGCTTTAAGAAACTGAGGGGTGCTGGTACCTGTTCATAATTTTTCCCATGGTCCTCAAAGTTGATGGTAGTTACTGTATTTTCCTCTATAGTGGAAGAAGCTGTCTCTTCCATATCTTCAAAAGTTTTTTTTTACCTGATCTATCATTCTATCTATCATCTATCTATCTATCTATCTATCTATCATCTATCTATCATCTATCTATCTATCTATCTATCTATCTATCTATCTATCTATCTATCATCTATCATCATCTATCATCTATCTTTTTGATACAGCGACTCCCTGTAGCCACAGCTGTCTTGGAACTCGTTATGGAGACTAGGCTGGCCTCGATCTCACAGAGATCCACCTGCCTCTTACCTCCCAAGGGCTAGGATTAAAGGCGTGCACCACTATGCCGGCCTAGAATGTTTTTTAAAATTATGAAAATAGGGGCTGGAGAGATGGCTCAGCAGTTAAGAGCACTGGCTGCTCTCGAAGGGGACCTAGTTTCCATTCCCAGCACCCACAGGGTGGCTAACAACTGTCCTAGGTCCAGTTCCAGGGGATCCAGAGCCCTCTTCTGACGTTGGAGGGTATTGTACCACAGGGATGCACTTACATACATGTAGGCAATATACTCATACACATAAAATAATACACTAAAGAAATAAAATTATGAAAATAATGCCTTCTTTTTAGAGAACACAGATAAGAAGCAAGAAAATCACCTCCAATTTCATCAAAAGTGAAAATACTGAGTGGTTTTTCATGTGACATTCTACTAAATTTTATACAGTATTTTAAATATACCTTCGTGACATCACAAAATTCATGTGATGTTGAAGATGAGATTACTGAAAAGTTCTCACGTCAACCACAGAATGGCAAGGGACTCAGAGATCGCATCTGGCACCAGGAACCAGGGCATCCGGGGTGGCTGACTCCACCACACCCGGTTCTGCAGACAGCCACCTGCAAATTAGGAGCCAAGAGGAGGCGGAGCCATATTGGAGGCTGCCACCAATCAGGGCTCTGCTTTGTTTTCTGTTTGCCAGCCAATGAAGGAGATCTGCGGGAGAGCTCCGAGCCGCCTTCTCCTTTGGCAGTCTATCAGCAGGCTCCGGTAAGGCCGCTCTCACTCCCAGTAGCCCCGCCCCACAGGCCCCGCCCCCTAAGACTCCGCCCCCGAGGCGGGGCCGAGGCGGATGCTGCGGGTTGGAGATGGGGCGGGTGCTGTGGGCTTGTGTGTCCCGTGCCCGCCCGGCGGAGCGAGAGCTGCCTCCTGATTGTCCTTCGCTCGGGATCCCGGGCGGCGGGTGTGCGCCTGGGGACTGCGGCTGCCCGCAGCAGGTAACGTGGTGCGGAGCTCCTGGGGCCGGGGACCTGGTGGGGGCCGCGCTCACCCCGAGCCTCCCGCCGGCCTTCAGACGCCTCGGCCCGGGCGCCCGCTGCGGCACCTAGTGCAGAGGTGGCCGGGCGGAGGCCGGGGAGGGGAGTGGGCGCGCGGGCCGACCCTGGGACGCGGTGGGGCGGCTCTTGGACGTCCTCGGGGCGGGCGGGACCCGGCACCTTGTGCAGAGGCGGGCGGGTCGCAGGGCCAGGGAGGCGTGCGCTGACTCCGGGGACCAGCGGACAGACCTCGCGACCCTACCGGGCGCCTGAATCGTGCGCAGAGCTGAGGCGGGAAGACCTGCTTTTGCTGGGCACTGCGGGCTGACTCACCAACGCTCCGGAGGGACCAGGACCTCAATAAGTAGCGATTAGCCTTTTTCTTCCCTTAAGCCTGAAAGACGTCTTTACTTGAATCGTGTTGATTACAGGTTTATTAGAGGGACTGCCGTTTGGCCATGCGATGTTCATGGTGACGTTATTTATTCTTATACTTAAAGTAGCCTTTATCGTGAACTTGTTGGGGGACGTTTACCTAAGTGACAAGTAGACCCAGCACAGTGGCTGGTGACTCACCTTTGCGCCGATGTGGGGGGAAGGAGGGGTGAGAGGAATGGGGGAGGAATGTTCCAGGAGTTCCTGTGCAGGTTTGAAAGGCACCGTGTGGGTGGACCTGCTGCTGTCACTGTGCTGTGTAGGGGAGTAGAATTGTGATTCTGGTTTGTTTGTTTTTTTTTCCTGATTTTTTTTTTAAACCAACAGAAAAAAAAAAAAAAAGAAAAAAAGAAAAGAAAAGCCTTTCTAAAAGCAATTGCTGGACTTTAGGCTTCACTACTGCACCTGCTGCTTAAGTTATGATTCTTGGCAGACCAGGCCTAGGCAGTTCAATATAAGTCTGTGTATTTAGCAGTACCTTGAAAAGCTGTTAACTTTCTTTTTTTAAGTTTATTGAATTTTTGCGATTTTCATATAATATAGTTTGATGGTATTTAGATCACCTCCCCTCTTTGCACCTCCCCCCACTGTCCCCTGGCCCAATTTAATATACTCTCATACGTATACATATAAAATATGGCCTATATCTGCTCATTTACCATATGAATTCACAGCAATGGCGACAGCATGCGCAAGTCCTATTCAAGCTCAAATTAGACAGAATCCCTGCATAGACAGGGAGAAGGGGGCAAGGAATTCCAACACAACCTAAGGAACTCTTGGCAATCCGTGGCTGCTGGGAGAGGGGAAGACAGTGTCTTACAGGGATGGGATTCTTTGTGGGACCAATGGATGGACCTATGCTGAAGGACATTTGGGGACACAAATCAGACTTAAGTTTTCTTTAACCTGCTCAGTACACCATCTGTCCACAGGTGAAATGATGCATGTCACACACCAAGGTTAGAGGTTTAACAGAAACAGCACAGTGAATGGCTCTTGAAGAGCACTCTCCTTGCCCAATGCACTCTGGTTCTGCAGGGCAGTTTTCATTAATGTGTTAATTGAACTCACAGCACTTAGATCAGTTTTGCCACTCTTCCCAAGGGAGAGTGTGCGTAGCAAGCCCATTTTAGAGGTACAGGGAATGAAAGCTCTAGAGATGAGAGAAACTATAGCACAGACTCCCACTTTATCCAGCTTCAATCTGCGATCTGGGTAAGGCTCCCATTATTAAGCAAGATTTTCCATACCAGTTTTATCACAGTACAGGATCAGGAATAGAGATGGCTATTTTCAAGTAAAGAAATACTATCTTCTTTTTTCCCCCCTTTTCTTCCCAAGTTGCTAAGATAGTTTGAGAGTCACTAGAAAGGTCATTTTCTGTAGAGGCAAGACAAAGCAAACACAACCCCATGAGAGTCTCTATCTAAACTGGGGGGGGGGGGAGCTTTGCAGATTAGACAGCTTTAAGTTTGCGTCCCTAGTTTAGCAGTGACTTTCTGTAGTTTTCGGAATTGCTGTGAAGGAATGAATATGCATTATTGTGATTCATTCTGGTTATGATATGACTTTGAGGGGAAAAGCTTAAAATTTATGGAAGGCTTGAGAAAATTTGGAGTGTCTTAATTAGAATGTGTCAAGCAAGGGAGTTTAGGGGGTCAAGTGTGGAACAGATTTAGATGGGTAGTTGAGTGATGTCATGGCTTAAGGGAACTTTAGAAAATTGGTAGGTTTTGTTAAAGGAATTTTAATAGGAAATATGGAAATGTTTCATGACTTAATGGTGACTGTACTTATTATGAAGTAATCCTTTTGTGCTGGGTAGCTTAGAGTGACCCTCATTGTGGTGTTGCATCTGTGGGATTGGCCTAATGGCAATATCTCCAAGGTATTTTCTTAATTGCTGGGTGATGTGGGAGGTCTCAGCCCATTGAGAGAGATGCCAGCCCTGGGCAGGTGGTCCTAGGTTGCATAAGAAAGCAGACTTAGCACAGGCCAGGGGAGTGAGCCAGTAAGCAGCACTTCTCCATGGTCTCTTCAGTTCTTGCTTTCAGGTTCCTGCCTTCCCTCCACAATGGACTGACTATAAGCTATAAGGTAAAATAAACCCTTTCTTTTACCAGCTGCTTTTGGTCGTGGTGTTTACCACAGCAGTAGGGAAGCACACAGCAATAGAGAGGACAGACATTTATACCAGAGAGTGGGAAGCTCTTGAATACTTGGAGCTTAATGAGGGCTTCTTTTACTTTTTTTCTTTTATCTTCTTCAGACAAGGTCCTCCCTATAGGCCCAGCTGGCCTGGAACTCACTCTGTAGACCAGGCTAGCCTTGAACTCACAGAGATCCGCTTGTCTCTGCCTTCCAAGTGATAGGAGGATTAAAGGCGTGTTCTACCACACCCAGCTTAAAGATAGTTCTTAGCCACCGGGTGGGTGCTGGGAATGGAATCCTGGTCCTCTGCAAGAGCAGTTGGTGGTCTTAACCCCCAAGCCATCTGTCCAGCCCCAGCGAGGTGTTCTATGAGAGCTTGAAGAGTTGCAGATGATTGAGGCCTAGCTTATGAGTTTTCAAGGGAAGCAAAACTATTAAGGCTGTTGGTATTTTGAACTGAGAACCTGTGGGTTTTGGTCAGCGGGGGCTGAAGAATCAGCTGTGATTAACAGGGAACAAATACCACTGAAGTGAAAAACCTTTGTTTTACTTTGACAATCAATGCTGGTTAGATATGGCTTAAAAGTCAGCCATGATTAACAAGAGATCAGAATCACTGAGGTGAAGTTCTGTGAAGTATTTCCTCGGGATCAGCACACAGAAGCTGTTATCTAGAGGGGGCCAAGTCTGCATCTCATGCTGGAAACTAGACTTGCTAATGTGCAAGAGTCTCCCATGTAGTACTGGTTTTGGTGGCATGAAAGCTGTGGAATTGAAAGCGTTGGGGAGAGAATCTGAAGCTTGGCACGGTGAGAAGCCAGGAGAGGCCATTGGTGAAGATGCAGCTTCAGTTACAGTGAAGACCCCCAGGACTGAAGGGGTCACGGAGAGAATCTGAGACTTGGTACTATGTGAGGCCAGGAGAGGGCATTGGTGCAGGTGCCTCAGTGGCAGTGAAGATCTCAGGATATATTGGAGATGCCAGGACCATGGATGACCACCAAGGGCTGCAGCAGGTGTGGAGTGGAGCCTACGAGACAAACTGTGTGCTGTGGACGGCAGGGCCAGAGAAGTGGAGCTACCCAAGCCCTTTGGAGCCCAGAAGATTATGAGTGAATCTCAGATGTGTACCCTGCTGGACTTCAGTTTTGCTTAAGTATGGCCTGGCTCTCTGCTCTTGAAATAAGACAGTATGTGGCTTGTTTTGGATTTTATAGGATCCCACAGTTAAGAGACTTTTTTTTTTGTCTTTTTGAGACAGGGTCTCCCTTTAGTCCCAGCTGGCCTAGAACTCACTCTGTAGACCAGGCTGGCCTTGAACTCACAGAGATCCACCTGCCTCTGCCTCCCAAGTGCTAGGATTAAAGGCATGTGTCACCACGCCTGGCTTTAACAGACTTTTTAAGGGACTTTGAACTTTAAAGTATTTGAATTTTTTAGACTGTGGGACTAGGGCTGGAGAGATGGCTCAGCAGTTAAGAGCCCTGGCTGCTCTTGCAGAGGACCTGGGTTCGATTCCTAGCACCCACATGGTGGCTAACAACCATCCGTAGCTCCAGTTTCAGGGGATCTGACCCTCTTCTGACCTTCATGGGCATTTCATGACAGGGGCTGTGGAACTTTTAAAGTTGTACTATTTTTTAATTTTATTTATTTATGTGTATGAATGTACGGTCTGCATGTAGGTTTGTGCACCTGTGTCGTGCAATGCTGCGGAGGTCAGAAGAGGGTGTTGGATTCCCCTGGAACTGGAGTTAAAGACGGTTCTCAGCCACCATGTGGGTGCTGGGGATTGAACCTGGGTCCTCTGCAAGAGCAGTCGGTGCTCTTAACCGCTAGGCCATCTCTCCAGCCCCTGTACTATGTTTTATATTATAATATTAATATTAACCTGAGATCATGGGGATAAGAAATGGAAAGGTTATGATGGTTCAATAGTGATGTGTTTATATGTCAAGTTGACAAATGGGAAGTTTTTCTGAATAGCTTCAGTTGTCAACTTGACCTACCTTGGAAGAGAAAATTCAGTTGCAACATTCCTTCCGTCAGATTGGCCTGTGGTCATATCTCCAAGCCATTTTCTGGTTGATGTGGGAGGACCCAGGCTATGGGGGGCAATGCTGTCTCATGGCAGGGGGTCCGAGGTTGTATAAGAAGGTGGGCTTAGCACAGGCCAGCGGAGCAAGCCGGTATGCAGCACTTCTCCAAGTTCCCAGCTTGGCTTCCCTCCATAATGGAGTATAAGCTGTAAGGTGAATAATCCCTTTCCTCCCCAAGTTACTTTTTGTTCAGTGTTTTATCACAGCAATAGAAAGTAGGACCCATTTGTTGTATTGTGATGTATCTGTGCATGTTACAGGCTTGCCACATTTTGCTATAACTTACTTGTGTATCATATAAGATGACCTTCTATAAGGCTTGTCACTCTAGCCCTCACCCCCATTCTCTTTTTTTTTTTTTGTCTTTTTGAGACAGAGTGTCCCTATAGCCCTAGTTGTCCTGGGGCTCATTATATAGACCAGGCTGGCCTTGAACTCACAGAGATCCACCTGCCTCTGCTTCCCAAGTGCTGGGATTAAAGGTGTGTGCCACCATGCCCGGAGCTTCTCTTTTCTTTTTGAGATAGGGTCTTGCTATGTAGACCAGACTAGCCTAGAACTTAACGCAGGTTGGCCTTGAACTTGCAGTGGTCCTCCTGCCTCTGCTTCCTGAGTGCTGGTATTAAGCTGGCCACTAGGCCAGGCTGTTTCTTTATACTTAGTGCTTTTATTTAACTTCTACTTCCCAGTCAGTTTAAAATTTCTAGCACTCAGGCAAACATTTCTGTAGCAAAATTTGTATCATCTGTTACCTTGGGAAGACCACAGCTCTTTCTTCTCAACTTGGCTTTGCTGCAGTGAGAGGAACTGGAATGAAGTTGTGTCTGGTGAAGTGTCTTCCCTGTATTCCTACCTGGGCCTTCTCTCCTCTTCCATGAGTTTCCTGATTTGTGCATTTCTTTTCTTTTCTTTTTAAAAAAATTAATTAGGACATTACCCAAGTTCTACTAGATGGTGTACCAGTTTCTACCATTGGAGATTTCATAAATTTTTGTTGTTATTAATGTTTTAGTATTGTCATTGTCATAAGCAGTTCACTGACAAGAGTACAAATGTTGTGCGACTTTTTTGTTCACATCAGTGAATGATTCGAATACATTTTACTAAAGAAAATTATTTGGAAGGACAGACAGGATGGTTTAATTTAAAGTGATGAAATTGCTAGTGATTTCATAAGTAACCTCCATTATGAAGCTTCCTGATTCTCCCTGTGGTCAGGGACCCATACCAGAGTGAAGATTTATTGATCTGTACTTATGGAAACTTGAACTTAAAAAAAAAATTTTTTTTATGACCGGGACTGAGATATTTGGGTGTATTTTGGATTTTCTTTGATTCTTTAAAAGATGTGGTAGAGTATGTGTGGCAAGATTATTTGGGCTCACTAAGAATGAATAGGTGCTTAGGGTTTTTTTTTTCCCCTTGAGGTTTGTAAAAGGTATTTTTTCTTGAACATTCACTTAATAAACTTTCTGTGCTTTTTTATTTCCAGCTTGCTTTATGTTGTGAAGGGGGAGTGTTCATTCCTCTCCTGCTTGTGACAGGTGCTATAGTTGGGCTTGTTATTAATGGTATTGTTTTTTACTAGTTGTTACAGAAATGAGATGAGAAAGCAGCTGTCCTTGTGATACGCAGTTCCTATTTCAGGTACATAAATGGCAGTGTTTATGGAGAGTAAGACTGCTTGGAAGTGTGTGGGCTGGCTCCACTTGCAGTCTCAGTACTAACAAGACTGAGACTGGAGGGTGCTGGGGGCACAAGGCTAGCCTGGGCTACATGGTGAGTTCAATGCCAGCCTTAGGGGCTGATGAAAGAGAATAATCTTGTCTCAAAAAAACTAATCCAAACCAACTACACAACACCCTCCTTAGTACCTGAGAGGATTGCATTTGGGGAGATACTTGGAAGAAAGCACTAGCTTTTAACAATGCAAGCTAGAAAGCCCTTGGGTAGTCATCTATGTAGATTTTTGTTCGACTGAACTCTAGGGACAAGAGCAGTGGTAGTTTGTTGGGTTCACCTGTGGTTCTCAGGGTCTTTGATGGTGAATTGGGAGGTGGGAGATAAATGGTCTCTAGCCCTCATAGGAAGGCAGTTCTTACAAGGCTGCCAGCCCCTGTGTGTGTGTGGTCTAGCAGTTGTAAGTGACCAAAGCTGCTCCAGAGTCAGCTTCTCCAAACTCCCTTCATTTTTGAAGACCTGCAGCAGGTCAGTAAGCATTTCAGTCAGCCTTGTAGCTCTCTTGTGGCCAGACATGGGCTGGGTTGCTCTTTAGTCTTCTAATTTATGTTTTCAGGTTTTCTTTTTCTACAGGATCTTGGTTGTGTAGGACAGCCTAGCCTCTCCAGCCAACAATCCTTCTGCCTCTTCTTCCCATGTAACTATTACACCCAGTTTCAGTATTTGAAATAAATGGAATGGTGAACTTTCTCAGTTTAATGAGCAGACTATATAAGTAGGCAACTTCAGATAATATGTTTGGCTTATGATGGATTCCAAAGTATGCTAGATGCTTGACTATGTATTTTGCATGCTCTTTTTAAAAATATTTATTTATTTATTTATTTATTGACAGGGTCTCCTTGTAGCTCTAGCTGGCCTGGAACTTGCTATGTAGACCAGAGTGGCCTGTGTCTGCCTTTTGTATGCTGGGATTAAAGGCATGTACCACTGCATCCAGAAACTCTTCTTTTTTGCTTTGTTTTTTATTAATTTATTTTTAAATATATATTTGTATTGAATTTTGGTGCACATCATGCAATAGATCTTAATTATATTTAGACCTTGTCTCTTATCTGCACTGCCCTTATCTGCACTGCCCACATAGCCCCCCCCAACAAGATTTTATACATTCTGTCATATAGGTTAAGGCCTATCAAGTTAAGATTGTGTCCCTAGATGTCCTCCAGTATGACTTCATCCACTGGAGCCTGTTCAGCCTATCTAGCATCATTCCCTTAAAGATGATCAACTCTCCAAAGTCACCCAGCAGTGATCAGCTGCTAATAGTTCCTGAGCTGATGCTGGGGCTTCTTACCCATTTTCCCGGTTCTCTGCTGGGTTTTTATCTGGTTTGAGTTTGTGTGGGTTTTATGCATGCTATCATCATTACTGTAAGTTCAAATGAGCAAGTTCCCCACCACTTGGAAAACTGTTTCGTTGTGATCAGCCAACTCCTCTTTTTTTTTTTTTTTTTTTTTTAATTTTATTTATTTTGTATGTGTATGAATGTACTGTCTGCATGTAGGTTTGGGCACCTTTGCCGTGCAATGCCGAGGAGGTCAGAAGAGGGCGTCAGAGTCCCCTGGAACTGGAGTTAAAGACGGTTCTTAGCCTCCATGTGGGTGTTGGGGATCGAACCCGGGTCCTCTGCAAGAGCGTCAGTGCTCTTAACCGCTAGGCCATCTCTCCAGCCCCGACTCCTCTTTTTTAAAAGGCCTAATTGGTAAGAGGCAAACTTAGGTTTGTTTGTGCTACTCAGATTGAGAACTTGGGCTAGGGAACAAGAGCTCCTGGGCTCAGTTCAGAAAAGCGCAGGATTAGCAGCAGCCACAAGGCAGGAGCGGCTGGGGTGGTGGTTAGCTGTAATTGTCTCTCCAAATCTCCTGGAAGACAGTTTTTCTATGTGCATACTTAAAGCAGTTTGAATCTTGAGAATTAAATATGTTTGAGGGTTGTGACTTCTTTTTGGCAAATGGAAGTTCGTTGAAGTGGCGTAAAAAATTGGAGCTGAGCTCAGGATAAAAAGGATTATGGAGTTATGGCCCAGGATTTATCAAGCTTCTGCTGCCTACATTGGATTCTTTTTTTTTCCTAATATGGCTTTCTGAGTAGTGAATGCGGGCTTTTATCACGTTTAAATTTAGCTCACTTCCCATACAGAGTATACAGTCTCTTTCCATGCCCCTGACCCCCAACTCCCAAGATCTTCCATAGGTTCCAAAATCTATGAACGGATGATCAAGTTCCACGTACAAAATGTCTTGATACTTGCATGTAAACCACGTTCACTTTCTCCTGTGTGCCTTAAGTCATCGGAATGCTCCCCAGCACATTCCTGACACAGGGCAAGTGGCACAGGAGTAACTGTGATACTCTTGTTTAGGAAAGGATGGCAAAGTAAGAAAGTCTGTTAATGTTTGGCCCAGGTACAACTTTTTCTTGACCTGCAGTTGGATGACTGCTTAGGTGGGGCACCTACAGGTGCAGAGGGGCAACAGTGCTTTATTTATTTGATATTTATTTATTCTTTTAGTGCTGGGTTGAATTTCAATTTTTTAATTGCATTTATTTATTTATTATTTTGGTGTGTGTATGTATGTGGGGATATCCATGTATACCACAGTGGACATGTAGAGGTCACAGAACAGCTTTTGGGAGCTGGTTCTCCTCTTCTATCATGTGGATTCTGGGGACCAAACTCAGGTTGTCAGGTGTAGTGAGAAGGAAGACTTCCTACCCACCAAGCCATCTTGCTGGACCCCTGGATGGCCCTTTTTGTATGTGGCACAATTAGAATACAAATTAGGCTTTTTTTTTTTTTTTAGATTTGGGAGAGAAGCTGATGAGAAGTTTGAGGCTTTGGCTGGTGAGAAGATGAATTCACATTATTTTGATTTATTTATAGTCATTTAAAATAGGACCAACACACTACATCTGGGATTTTTCCAAAATGGTGATCATTTCACTCTTAATTCAAAATGTAGACAAGTGATTCTCACACAGACCTTGTCTTGAAGTCCCAAGAAGGGCTTGGGAAAACTTGGCTTGCTGCCCTCTGTCCCAGAATGTCAACGTGATCTGGGGTCCTTGTAGTTCTGATAAGCTCCAAGTTCATGTGATGCTGTTGACACTTTGGAAACCATTAAGCAGCTCCTGGAGGGAGTGTAGCTGTGATTGTGCACACAGCCTTTGAACTGTGAAAGATACTGATTTGGATTTCAGCCCTGCCGTTTACTAGGGACAGTGACTCGAGGCATATTTGTGTCTTGAGACAAGATCTCAATGTAGATCATCCTGTCCTCACACTTACAGAAATCATCCTATGTTAGCCTCTTAAATGCTGGGGTCACAGGCATGAGTCACCAGGCTGGGTTTATTTTTCCATCTCTTGCAATGCCTGTCTTAGTGGAAGCTGCAATGTTCCTGTGTTGGCCTCTGTGTCCCATCCATGATAATGTGTTGTTTGGCTGAACTACATGAAGAAAATTCAGCTTCAGAGAAAAGGGAGGAGTGAGTGTATGTCTGTGTATGTATGTATGCATGCATGTATGTATGTATGTGCATGAGTGTGTGGGTATGCATGTGTATGAGTGAAATGAGTGTAAGTGTGCATGTGTGTATGTGTGTGAGTGCGTGTGTAGGTGTGAGAGTATGTATATGCATGAGTACATGAGTGTGTGTGTCCCTGTGTGTGTATAAGGTAGCTGTTGAAGTCTTGACCCTAGTTGTCTTCAGTTTCTGTCCACTTTTTTTGTTTTGTTTTTGAGATGGGGGTCTCCTGTATCCCAGACTGGCCTCAAACTTGGTTAGTATCAAATAAATCCCCTAAATTTTATTTATTTATTTATTTATTTATTTATTTATTTATTTATTTATTGAGACAGGGTCTCCTTGTAGCTCTGGCTATCCTGGAACTCTCTCTGTAGACCAGGCTGGCCTTGAACTCACAGAGATCCATCTGCCTCTGCTAGGATTAAAGGCGTGTGCCACCACGCCCAGCCTAGATTTTATTTTTAAAAATTGTACCTGTCACCAAGAATGTAATGATTTTCCCAATACTTTCGTAAGTGCTGTGTTTTTAAAATTTGTTGAGCCTGGGGCTAGGAGATGGCTCAGTTGATAAAGCGCCTGCTGTAAAAGCATCAGGCTCTGAGTTCAGATCCCGGCCAAGGCGGTGTGTGCCTGTAGCCCCCAGTTGGGGTTGGGCGACAATGGAGACAGAAGGTGCCTGGGGGCTCACTGGCCAGTCATTGTTAGCTGAATTTGTGAGTTCCCAGCTTAGTGAGAGATACTGTCTAAAAAAAAAAGAAAATGATACTGAGTTTTATCATTGAGGATTTTATCATTGACAATTAAGAATGTCAGTTGTTATTGTTGAAGAAACAGGTTTACTTTATTCATTTTTGACAAAATGTCTGTCAAGTAGTCAGTTTTTTCAATACTCCCAGTTTATCTTTTTGTTGTTATTTCACACAAAAGCCATATCCTACAATTTTGAAGGCGTTGGCAGTTCAGCTAGCCAATCAATGCTGAGAGTGCAGCACATACTTAGGAGGCAAGTGAGAACAGGGGTAGCCTGGTCTACACATTGAGTTCCAGCCCAGCTGGGGCTACAGGGAGATGCTGTCTCAAAACAAAACCAAACTAAAACCAAACCAAACCAAACCCAACCCAACCCAACCCAACCCAACCCAACCCAAACCAAACCAAAAGTAGAGTGCATCATGTATCCCTGATGGGGATTTCCCATTTTGTCACACAAAATTACAGAGGTATATGTACTCAAGGGCTGACATTTCATTCACCTGTTTATGTTCCCTGTTTCATCTGGGACATTGTAACATGAAACCGAGTTTTTTCACTGGGAGTTTATTATGGTAATGGTTAAACATTCAGTGTATCAGCCTTGACCTGTACTATGGTTCTAGCAATTTTACACACCAGTGTGACATTGAATGTTGCAAATAACCTCTTGGCATCATGTCTGTTAACTAGCCAACTAACCAGTTATCAGTCATCTGTCAATCCCCTGTCATCTATCTAATTTTCAATCATTTATCATTTGTCTTTCAATTTTGGGGGCATGGTTCTGGGAACTGAACCAGGGCCTCATGCATGCTAAGCACATGCTTCCTCCCTGAGCTCATGCATGCTAAGCACATGCTTCCTCCCTGAGCTCATGCATGCTAAGCACATGCTTCCTCCCTGAGCTCATGCATGCTAAGCACATGCTTCCTCTCTGAGCTCATTCATGCTAAGCACATGCTTCCTCCCTGAGCTCATTCATGCTAAGCACCTGCTTCCTCCCTGACCTGTATCCTGAGCTTTTTCACAAAAGCAGTTTTGATGTGCTGGATACCTTGAAAGGTTCTTGAGGACTGCGAAGTTCATGAACGACTTTGAGTACAGCTGGCTGGCAGCATCGTTGGCCAGCGCGCTTTAAGGCTGGCTCCTCTTACTGATCTGTCTCTTCCAAAGTGCTAAGCCAGATCCACCTTTTCCACTGACTAGGAAAGCTGTCTTATTAGAAGCTGGGACCCTAGCGGGGTGCGGTGTCGCATGCCTTTAATCCTAGCACTTGGGAGGCAGAGGCAGGCAGATTTTTGTGAGTTCAAGGCCAGCCTGGTCTACAGAGTGAGTTCCAGGACAGC
>VZQC01010049.1:798201-812226 GCA_009823505.1 Rhizomys pruinosus
AAAAAAAAAAAAAAAAAAAAAAAAAAAAAAGAAGCTGGGACCTGACGCTTTTTGACTCATCTGTGCTATATTTTTTCAAGTGAAGGGATTTTTTTTTTGGGGTGGGGGGATGTGTGATATATGTGTGGGTTTATGAGTGTGAAGGCCCAAGGTTGACTTCTGGAGTTTTCCTTAATCATTCTCCATCTTGTTTTTTGAGGTAGGGCTTCTCATTTGAACCTGGGGCTTGCTGATGGCTAGTTTAATTTGCCAGCGTGCTCCAGGGATCCTATCCCTGCCTTTTGAGCATGAGCATGCAGGTGGGCTTCCATACCCATCCAGCACTTGCATGGGTCTTGAACCTGGTCCTCTTGCTTGCACAGCAAGCACTTTTCCCACTGAGCCATGTTGGCAGCCCCTGAAGGGAAGCTTAGTATTGCTAGAAAAGACAGCGTGTCTGGACACAGGGTTTCTGACCCATGTGGTAGTGTTCCTTTTGCTGTGGTATCACAGTGAACACATTCATAAACATGTTCCTTACCCAAGCAACTTTCTTGTGTTCACAGAGAGAACTTGTGAAATGCTGTGCTCATTTATCAAGAAGTATCATTCTGTCCTATCACAATAGCATCTTTTTTTTTCATTTACTTTCATTTATTTCATTTTTTTTTAACAATAAGTAATAAGTTTTGAGTACAAGCATCCTTCATGTAAAACCTATTTGCAAGCAGTTGTGCCCAAACCCACACAGCCCAAGGCTCCCACCATCCAGCTGGAGGGGCTTGTATTTTCAATCAAGTTGATCAAATAAGCATCCAGCCTATATTGCTATAGTTTCACCATTCACCCCAATCGCAGCCCTTACATTCTACCACGCCCCCGCTTCTGCAGATTGTTCACAATAGCATCTTTATTAAGGAAAAAGTACAGTGGCCAGTGACCACCTGTGTTTAATGAAGGGTTACCATGTTCTGTTCTAGTTCTTCTGAGCAGAACTCTGATCTTGGTTTGATTCAGTTTCTGTTTCTTGGCATAACTACTGTTTATGTGGAATGTGCTTCTGGGTCAGATACACTCTTTTGTCTGTCTGTGATGCTCAGGAGCTTAGGTGGCTCCTGCTTCCTTTCTCCAGTTCCCAGCAGGCTGCTAGAAACTCGCTCTCATTATCCCCGAGGTGCAGTCAGTATCGAAGGAGCAGGGTGGCGCACGCCTTTAATCCTAGCACTCGGGAGGCAGAGGCAGGCGGATCTTTGTGAGTTCAAGGCCAGCCTGGTCTACAGAGTGAGTTCCAGGACAGCTGGGGCTACAGGGAGATCCTGTCTCGAAAAGACCAAAAAAAAAAAAAAAAGAAAAAAAAGGAGCAGGGTAAATATTTGAAGCTTTGTTTTATTTTAAATTAGATCTCAACATGAATCAGTCTATTAGATTGTAGGATACCTCTGCTTAGGATGAACTAAATTTGTTTCTACAGTGTCTTTAGAAAAATATGAAATTAAAAGCACACTGGTTTTCAGAAGTCAGTATAAAGGTAGAGGCGACTCTTGGAGCTCTGTAGCCCCTTGGAGATGAATTGACAGAGACAAACAACAGAGAAAGGCTACATAGACCCCTTAAACACCGGAGCCATCCAAAACGTGAATGACGAAAAATCTCAGGGGTTGGAGGCTGGAATACCTCTTCCATAAGAGGACGGGGAAGAGAGAGGAACTTGGCCCATTCTGAAGAGATAGGACTGGTTTTTAGGACCTAGAGAATAGACTGTAATTTGTGGTTCTTTCTGGAAGTGGAGGCCTGAAGAACAGACAATAAGAGCTTGGGACAAAGTCTGTTTTGGTGTGTTGTCATTCTAGGGACATGCATATACCTTTCTCTGGTTAATAAGCATTTGGGGAGGAGGTACTAGGTAGTTGCATTTGTTTTGGAAGAGAGTGCTTCAGCCAGTTAGAAACCTCAGAGGGAGGCAGTCCTGCCTAGCATTTGTGGAAGAGGCCCTCTGAATTCTGGAATCCGCACTTTGGGTATTATTTATAAGTTCTGACTCCCTTAATAGAAACCCTTTTGTTATAGTCTGAAAGTGGCTTAATTCATTTAGATAAAAATAATGATAGAAACTTCTTGGAGCTGTTAAAGGACCTGGAATTAGACCAAAAAAATGCTGTTTTTTTTTTTTTATGTATTGCATATAATTATCCTTTCATATGTATTACATTTTATTCCAAAATATGAAAATAGGCAAGCATCTTTGCCTTCAAGGTACTTGTATAATAATAAAGTACGAGGAAAACTGCGCACTGTGCCTGGCCTTCTCCTTGGGAGTGCTGGGATTCTGGGTATTCTCATGGTGTGCCTAGCTGCCACCCTGAGTCCTGGGATGCTGGACGTCCTGGGATGATGGAGGTCCTAGGATGATGGGAGTCCTGGGATGATGGGAGTCCTGGGATGGTGGGAGTCCTGGGATGATGGGAGTCCTGGGATGATGGGAGTCCTGGGATGATGGGAGTCCTGGGACGATGGACGTCCTGGGATGATGGACGTCCTGGGATGGTGGGAGTCCTGGGATGCCCCCGGCTTTTGTTCTGTAAGGTTGGCTGACCTTCTGTGACTAGAATGACCAACCAGCAGAAGTTCTGTGTGCTGCTGCATTCCTTCTTTGAACTGCCTCATGTTGGGGAATGGATAAGAAAGTCAGATACTCTTTGGGGAGGGGAGCAGCAGGCGTGGTAGCTATCTGGTGGGGCAAGTCAGGTCCCTCCGAGCTCCCATCTGCAGCCCCAGGCTTGCTTGCTTGCTTTCTGGGACTGAGGCTTGAACAGGTTTTTCTGCCCTAGGTCAGACCTGTTTTTTTCCCTCCCTGAGTTCCTTTTCATCATTTGAGTGACTGCTGAATACACAATATTTACTTCCTAGATGAGGGAAGATTACAGGAATGCCTGTGAGTGTATGTGAACAGTTCTTGGGAACCAGCTGACCATGGCCTGCCACACTGGTTTTTCTTGTTTGTTTCTCTCCAGGGCATCTCAGAACTTTAGGCTCAGTGAAGCACTCCTTAATTATCAGCATGTGTACTGACTACTGAACTTCAACCAGGGGCTCCTGACTTCTTTGCAGATGACAACAGCTGCAGTGATTTTTGACCTAATTTGCGTTGTTCTGGGAGCTTCTAATTTCCAAATGGGTCTTAAGCTGGGTAACTGAGTCTCCTCCTTTATCCTTTAGGGTAGTGAATGTTATGAAAAGACTGTCAAGTGTTTGGATTTGGCAAAAGCTGAGCAATACTTGAACAGACCGGACCTGGATGCAGTAGCTGCTGTTTACCAGTCCTGCGCTATGGCTGGTCACTGTGTCGCGCTAACTCTGCCTGGATACGTGTGTAATTCATCAGCAGCTCTTTGATATTGTCCTTTTCATTTTACAAATGGAAGCATTGAGTCATGAAGAAATTAAATAATTTACCCATGAATCATAACTAGGTACTGGTGAGGACAGGATTCTAACCCACTCTAGGATCCTTGAAACCAGTGCCTGAGAGCAACCTAACTGACTTCATATTGGAACTTTCCTTTTTTTTATTTATAAAAAGTATCTCTGTCTTTTTTATAAGATAGTATCTCTGTCTTTCCTTCTTTGGATCCTTACCACCATCTAGACAAGCTTCCATCACACCTACATTGGCCAGTCCTATAAAAATTTTCCACCAGTGCATACAACTTAATGTCAAAACTTTGCTCCAGAGAAAGCTGGGAAGCACATTAAAAAAACAGCTCACTATAAGCATGAAATTGTTCTGAAATTAATGTTTGATCTAATAGATTCAGAATTGCTTTCCACTATCCTATGTGCGTTTTATGAGCTCCCATCCCTTAACCCCACAGAGAACCTGAGACTGAAACACAAGTCTATAGGACTTCGAAGGAGTGTCCTGGTCAGGTGTGGAGTGTGCAGTGGAGTCAGTTTGGAAGGAGGTCACAGATGTCACACAGATGGATGGTGATGATGGGCTGAGGAGTCGGGGTGGAAGGAGTTGAGATGGTTCAAAGAGGATTGGATTGTGATAATTATAGCAACAGATTTCATGACTGGATGTTGTGGGTAGACTTAATCCTGCTTCTCAGTGTCTTCTTGCTTTCTGCCACCAGTTTCTCTTAATTGTTCCTGTTCCTTAATTGTGGAGTACCTTTAGTTCTTGACCTGTTGATTCACTGCCCTCTCTAATTGATGCCTTTCCCCTTGCCTGGGGTTGAATTTTCTTTTCCTTATGGACCTACCTGTTGCTTCAGTGAGCTCCAGATTAGTGGCTCTAATTTGCAGGTGCAAATTCATAGTTGCTCATGGGATGCTGCCTGGATATTTGACTGTCTTAGAGTTAGCAAGGGTCATCTGAACCGTTCTCCTCTCTGAAGCTAGTGGTGGGATGTCAAGGTGGCAGACACAACAGTAGAAGGGAATTAGACTGAGATCCCTATCTCGGGGACACACAGGAAGCATCCTGGAAAGGGGATGGCCATGTGGGCTCCCACAGATGAGGTGTAGGTGGTGTGTGCTTCTCTACCGGTTGGTTTCCAGTGAGGTTTGTTGGGGATGGTGTCCCAGTTCTGGTAGAATTCATAGGAACTCTTTCCGCCCTTTCTGTGGCTCTTATTTCTGAATAAAATGTAGCTTCCTTCAGGTCAAAAGCTTCCCCGTGAGGAGAAAGACAGGTTGACTTTCCTAAGAAGCCCGCTTGTATTTGCCTCTTTTCTGGAGATCTGTTCTTACAACTTTTCCATATGTAATCAATGTCCATTGCCCTAGTCACCCAACTGAAAGCCTTAAGGCCTAGTGCTGAAGTGTGTGGACCATAAGGTTTCTATTTAAGGTTTTTATTCCAACTCTACTTTTCACTGGTCTCATGAACCAAGGCAAATCCGGTGGTCAGGTTTTCATTATTCTAACAGAAATCTGAGAAAATCAACTTATAAAGAAATGGGTTTAATTTTCGCTCACAGTTTTGGAGGTCCCATCCTGTGATCAGTTGGCTGTGTTGCTTTTAGGCCTGTGGCAAGACCATACATTGTGATGGGAGGAATCACAAAGATCAAGAGAGGGATATAATCCCACTGTCCCCCACAGGGGCCTGGCCCTGAGGGCTTGAAGGCATACCTAGTCTCTACTTCTTAAGGTTTCCAGTCTCTTCCTGATAGAGCGGAGACATATAGGCTTGGCTTTGACATGTAGACTTGTAATTCATTATCTCCAAGTCTCAGTTTGCTCCTCTGAAACAGATCCATGATTGTACTCACTACAAACCATGGGTGTGAAATGACTAGAGAACATGAAACACTAAACATAGAGCCTGGCATAAAGCAGGGTGCAGAAAGTGGTAGCTGCTATTTGTTATTAACTAATGCCCTTTAAAAAAGGTGATTTGTTTTCCTATCTCTTCAATGGGCTCAGCGACTAGCTGTTATTTCTGTCTTTTTTTTTTTTTTGGTCTTTTCGAGACAGGGTCTCCCTGTAGCCTCAGCTGTCCTGGAACTCACTCTGTAGACCAGGCTGGCCTTGAACTCACAAAGATTCGCCTGCCTCTGCTTCCCAAGTGCTAGGATTAAAGGCGTGCGCCACCATGCCCGGCTATTTCTGTCTTTTCATAGAGGCTCTTTTTGTCATTCTCCTTCCAATGTGGCTGCCTCTGACACCTTAGGCTGAGTGCTTGTGGCCTTTTGTCTAGAGTGTAGTTGGCTGCTTGCTGACCTTCATAGTATCTCCCTCTGGGAAGTCACCAGAAGCAACTTTCTTTTTTGGGATGGTCACTGATTCTTTGGATCTGCCACACAAAGTTTTAATTGCTATGTGGCTTTAAACAGCTGACACTGAGGCCTGCCTATGACCAATTTTCCCATGGTTATTTATTTTTCCTTTGCTTGTTTATTGTTTTTTTGAGATATGATCTCATGAATCCCAGACTGGCGAAACCTGCTGTGTATCTTAGGATGACTTTGAACTCCTAATCCTCACACGTAGTCACTTCTTCAAGCCAAGCCCAACCTAACAGCTCCATAGCCTTCAATACAGTACCCAAACCTGGAGACCCAGCATTCAAAACCTGAGCCTATGAGGGTCATTTCAGATTCAGACCCTTATATACTGCCTTCTGCTGTGCTGAGCCATGGAATACACTCTGTCTCCTGGGTCACAGTTCATCACTGAGGGAGCCCAAGGCAGGAACTCAGGGCAGGAACCTGGAGGCAGGAGCTGAAGCACAGGCCGTGGAGGAATGCTGTTCACTGGCTTGCTTCCCTGGCCTATGCGCAGCCTGCCCTCTTATACAGTACACAACAACCTGCCCAGGGTGGCACCACCCATAATGGGATGGACCCTCCCACATTGCTCGACCATCAAGACAATACTCCACAGACGTGGCCACAGGCCAGTCCAATGGAGCCAATTCTGTATTTGAGGCTCCCTCAACCCAGGTGTGTCAAGTTGACACTAAAGCTGTCCAGCACACTCTGAGACTGCTTTTTTCTTTCTCATGTATGAATTGGCACTCCACATTCCCCCTTTTCTGTCATGGGACCTCTTGCTCTTGTTATGTAACCTTCGTTTGGTTTCTGCTTTGCCAGCTCTGAGAGGACCAGGACTTCAGAGGCTGCCCCCTCTCCTCTCTGGCCTCTAGCTGCCTCTGGCCATCCTCATGCCGACAAGTTTCATAACTTAGTTCTATTAATCCAGAGAGTGCTGGAAATGAGTCTCCTTGCTGTGTTAGCCCAGTGGAAAGGAATCAGTTCCCTTGATAGTTGAACCACATTGTCACAGACTCCTGCTTTATTATTATTATTTGTCTGTAAAGCATGTGAATATAGAGCAGGTGAACAGTACTGTTTCCTTTCTATTTGTTTTTGTCTTTTGTGATATAAGGGTAGCTCTGATCAGGTTTACATGTTATCTGTGGTAGTGCTGGTCAGTCTTAAATGTTGTCTGGAGTAGCGCTGGTCAGGTTTACCTGTTGTCTGGAGTAGTACTGGTCAGTCTTACCTGTTGTCTGTGGTAGTGCTGGTCAGGTTTACCTGTTGTCTGGAGTAGTGCTGGTCAGTCTTACCTGTTGTCTGTGGTAGTAGTGGTCAGTCTTACCTGTTGTCTGTGGTAGTGCTGGTCAGGTTTACCTGTTGTCTGGGGGTAGTTGTGGTCAGTCTTACCTGTTGTCTGGGGTAGCGCTGTTCAGGTTTACCTGTTGTCTGTGGTAGTGCTGGTCAGTCTTTTCTGTTGTCTGTGGTAGTGCTGGTCAGTCTTACCTGTTGTCTGTGGTAGTGCTGGTCAGTCTTACCTGTTGTCTGGGGTAGTGGTCGTCAGTCTTACCTGTTGTCTGGGGTAGCACTGGTCAGGTTTACCTGTTGTCTGTGGTAGTGCTGGTCAGTCTTTCCTGTTGTCTGGGGTAGCGCTGGTCAGTCTTACCTGTTGTCTGTGGTAGTGCTGGTCAGTCTTTCCTGTTGTCTGGGGTAGTGCTGGTCAGGTTTACCTGTTGTCCCCAGGGTAGCTATTGGTCAGGCTTACCTCTCCAATTAGGTACATGAGAAAAGCAGACAGACTAGACTGGCATACTGACACATGCATGTAATCCTAGTACTTAGGAGGCAGAGACCCCCGCCCCCCCCAAGCTGTTCCCTGTTCAGCTGCCACATCTCACATCCCAGTGTCCCCTTACTTTGGCTTCCTATGGTAATGGCAGTTCTGAATACTCCTTTATCTGTGGTGTATGCTTGAGTTTTCTTGGACTTCATGGTCTTTTTTTTTTTTAATTTTTTTAACATTTTTTTTTTATTGATGCTTTGTGCATTTCATACATCATTTTCCAATTCAGTTCAGGCATATTTCCCTTTCCCTTCCCCCCAACTCCCACCCCAACCGAGATCATGCATTCTGCCATGACTGTCCTGCATATTTCTCTCAGTTTTTTTTTTTCCCCATTTTTTAGCTATAAGTGATAATCCATGAGTACAAGCATCCTTCAGGTAAAACCAATTTGCAGGGTGTTGTGCCCAAACCCCCACAGCCCCACCTTCCAGCGGGGGGTGAGGGGTTGTATGTTCAATCAGGTTAATCAAATGAGGGTCCAGACTACATTGCTGTAGTTTCACCATTCACCCCAATCGCAGCCCTTACATTCTACCACGCCCCCTCTTCCGCAGATTATTCCCTGGGCTTAGAAAAGGGGCACAGGTGGATGAGAAGCAGAACAGTCCACTCTCTCTGGAGCTGTTGTCTTGGATTACTTGGTCAATTTCTGGCTGTTTCCTTTCATGGGCTGACAGTTTGTCCAGGAATTAACCTTTTCGATCCTACTAATGAAAGCAACATGGGCAATTAGATATATAGGTATTCTAAAACACATTAATCAGTTGATACGGTAGGTTACTTTGGTATAACACATATGTTTAGATGATAGGTTGATCAATGAATAACATTTTTTTCCTGTTAAATATGACAGGGTCTAACTGATGGCTTATGAACATCTCCTAACCTGTATTGGATGTATGCTTTTGGCATCAGCCATGGTTTATCCCTCCAAGGAGAGAGCCAATAGCCAATTAGATCTGTGATATACAGGCATATGGCTTTGCCTCTGCTGCACAGTTATTTCCAGGCAGGTGAGGTGAAAAAAAAAGCCTGGTGTTGGCACAAAAGAATAAATCTTGACTACAGGTAAACCCACACCCAATATCATCCCACATGGGGAAATGACAGAAGCATTCCCTTAAAGGTAGAAACTCAACAAGACTGCCCCCTGTCACCAATACTCTTCAATATAGTGTTGGAAAACCTTGCCAGGGCAATAAGGCAAAAAAGGAAATATTAAAGGCAGCTTCTAATTTGAGATAAAGAGGCGATAGTCAAAGCTATCCCTGCTTCTGCCTGTACTGAATATGATATTGTCTACCTAAGGGATGCTTAACGAACTCCACCAGAAAACTCCTAGAAATGATGTACAGCAGCATTTTGGCATTACAAAGAGTGGCAGGATACAAAATAAATCTAAGAAAAATCAGTCGCCTTTCTTTACACCAACAACGCAACTGAAGAAGGAATAAAGGAGAAGACCTTCCCACTACCAATAGCCTCCCAAAAACAAATAAAATACCTAGGAACAAACCTAAACCAAGGCACACCAAGGATCTCTAGAACAAAAATTTTTAAACCCCTAAAAAAGGATATTGAGGAAAAAACATCAGAAGATGGAACAACCTACCACACTTATGGATTGGAAGAATTAAAAATGGCCATTCTGCCCAAAATAATACACAGAAAAATGAGATCACAATTAAAAAAAGAAAAAAAAAAAAAAAAAAAAAAAAAAAAAAAAAAAATCCCTTTCAATTCATTTTTGGAAAAAAACAAAAAGAACCCGAATATAGCCAAACAACCCTGAGCGAAAATAGCAATACAAGGGTGATCACTATACCAGACATCAAACTATTTTACTAACAGGGCATATAGTCATTAAAACAGCCTTGTACTGGCACAAAAACAGACCATGTTGACCAATGGAATAAAACTGCAAGATCCAAACCTGAGCTCAAAAAATTTCAGCCACCTCATATTTTGACAAGGGCTGGCAAGAAGACACAGTTGGAGGAAAGACAGCATCTTTTAGCAAGTGGTGCTGGCAAAACTGGATCTCCACCTGTAGAAGAATGAAATTAAACCCCTACCTCTCACCTTGTACAAAGGTCAACTCCAGATGGACCAAAGACCTCAATGTGAAACCCCAAACTCTGGAGGTGATAGAAGAGAAACTTGGCAGCAGACTACAAGACATAGGTGTAGGAAAAGACTTCCTAAATCAGACAGCAGCTGCACAAGAAATAAGATCAACAATTGACAAATGGGATCTCCTTAAACTCAAAAGCTTCTGTACATCAAAAGAAACAGTAAAGGAAGTGAAGAGAAAACCCACAGAGTGGGAGGAAACCTTCACTGCAGACACATCTGACAAAGCATTAATCTCCAGAGTATATAAGGGACTTCATGGTCTTAAAAGTAACAAATGAGAGAAGGTAAAATGAGAGGAGGGAAGGGGTTTAGCCCTCAGTGTACTCGTGATTCCCATGTGGTATTGTAGTGATACTCGAGTACGTATGCATTATATTTTATTTGTGTGTGTATCTGGGCACATGCATGTCATGATGCATGTGTGTCGGTAGAAGGAACTTCTTATTCATCACACCAACATTTGACATCCACCTTCCACTGACTTGTCTAGCACTTGGTGACTGGCTGTGTTTACCACGGTGTCCACAAGCCCCACTTGCTTCCCCTGTGTGGTTGAGGGTCTGTTCCTTTGATGGTTGTCTGCCATGCTTCCTGGGTTTCAGGGTCTGTGCAGTGTTGAGTGTTCCAGGATGTACCACATACCACATGCTTTTCCAGTTTGTCCGTTTTGATGGTCTCTACCCATGGTGCTAGAAAGACCTGATTAGCATTCTCACTTCTGTGTTTTACTGTTGTCTGCAGCTGTCCTCTTTATGTAACTGACTACAATGATAAATAACACCATTGTTTCCTTAGCGTTTAACTTAAACCCTCATATTTGTTTGTATGCCTTAATTTGATTACAAATATAAAAATCAATGCTGACAATAAATTAAAAGCCCGATGTTTGGCTGAACTTTTTGTATGTATTTTAGCACATAGTCTGAATATTAATATTTTGAGTTCCAAATAGGCTGTAAAGATATTGCAGTTAGAATGGTCTGCAAGGGACGTGAGTAGGTGGCAGGGAGTTTTTGGCTTGAGTAACACATGGAGAAGTATTGTTCCTTGGGCTACTTTGAGCAGTTGTTATCTTGTGGGGAAATGTTATGTTGTTGAAAGTTTCTATATTGAAACAATGAACCAAAGATGAATGCCTCTAATATTGATCTAGCTGTTCTTTAATCAATATTTTGGTTTATTTATTTTTATTTTGTGTGTATGAATATTTCACCTGGATGTATTTAAGTGCACCCATATCATGCAGTGCCTGTGGAGGGCAGAAGAGGGTATCAGATCCCTTGGAACTGGAGTTATGGATGGTTGTTAGCCAACCATGTGGGTGCTGGGAACCAACCCTGGGTCCTGTGCAAGAGCAGCCGGCGCTCGTAACCAATCTCTCCAGCCCTAATCTAGCTGTTCCTGTAACCAGCTGCAGGTTTCATCATACTTGCAGCCTGCTGGACATTTTCTTGTGCTTATCTCTTCTTCATCTTATTCAAAAGACCCAGAGTGGCCTTGTCTTCTGCCTTTCTTCTTTCCTGTGGACACAGCCCTGTTCTCTGGTCTGCCATCTTAAGACCAAACACTTCCTTCAATTAAGTTGCAGAGTTCTGATGGAGACATATTTGAAGTTGATGTAGAAGTTGCCAATCTCAGAGCCTTAGGACCGTGTTGGAAAGTTAAGGAGTGAATGAGGAGGGAGATGATGACCCAGTTCCTCTACTAAATGTTAGCGCAAGGATGCTCAAAAAGCTCACTGAGTGGTGGTCCCGCCACAAGGATGCCTCTCCTCCTGAGGACAGTGAGAAAGATGAGGTGATGATAGCCGTCCATGGGAGTAGGAACTGAAAGCTGGCCAAGGAACGTTATTAAACTTATAGGCTCCCAACTACTAAGATATCAAAGGTTTGCTTGACATTACATGGAAGACATACCGAGATGATTAAGGGGGATCTCTGAGTGTGCAGAGCTTTCAGTGTTGAGAAATGACTGTACTGAAGAGGAGGAAGCCCAGGTCCAGGACGACGCAGGTGTGTGAGAATGGGCTCGTGCTGCCGCTGTGAACTGTAAGGCTTCTTCCAAACCTCAGTGGTGCTGCTCTGCTTGTAGCTGTCGATGTTGGATGGACAGTCCACAAGTGCAGCAGCAAATCAACTGTATTAGCATAGCGTTGTCCTTATCCTATGTGTCCTTTCCAAATCTGTGGCTGAGTTTCTTCTGGTATGAGTGGAAGTTTCTTCCTTTTGTACTCTGAAGAAAACTGAAGTGGCATTTGGGGCTTTTGCCTTCTGTAATGTGCTTTCTGCCTAGTTTACTGTCCAGTTAACTTCATTGAGATTTTCAGAGTTGGCATTGTAAATAAAACAGCTTGGGAGGTGTGCTGTAATAGAGTTAACAAAATGTGGTCTTTATTCATGAGTTGGTAACTAGAAAAAAGTGAGTTGAAGTTGATGTTCTAAGTGGGGTCGTGAGTCTGTCTTCAGCCCTGAGTCCAGCAGTTCTGACTGGGGTTGTTTGTCTGTCTTCACCCTAACTAGACTGCTAGACTTCAGTTAGTCTGTGTCCAGCAGCGCCACCATTACTTATTAGCTTGGATGTAGCTGGGCTCTCTAATTGGACCTGAGCATTTTTGTTTTAATTTTGTTTTTTCCTGTCTTTTTAAGATTTATTTCATTTTTTTTATTAATTTTATTTATTTCTGTATGTGTGCGAATGTACTGTCTGCATGCAAGTCTGTGCACCTGTGTCGTGCAATGCCGCGGAGGTCAGAAGAGGGTGTCGGATTCCCCTGGAGCTGGAGTTCTCCTGGAATTGGAGTTTCAGACGGTTCTGAGCCGCCATGTGGGTGCTGGGGATCAAACCCGGGTCCTCTGCAAGAGCAGTCGGTGCGTTTCTTAACTGCTCCTGTCTTTTTAAGATTTATTTCATTTTTTTTATTAATTTTATTTATTTCTGTATGTGTGCGAATGTACTGTCTGCATGCAAGTCTGTGCACCTGTGTCGTGCAATGCCGCGGAGGTCAGAAGAGGGTGTCGGATTCCCCTGGAGCTGGAGTTCTCCTGGAATTGGAGTTTCAGACGGTTCTGAGCCGCCATGTGGGTGCTGGAGAATGATTTATTTCATTTTAAAATTATGCTTATACATGTGTGTCTGTACATCTGAATGCCTGTGGATACAGGAAAGTATCAGATTCCTCAGAGCTGGAGTTATAGGTGGTTGTGAGCTGCCTGATGTGGGTGCTGGGAACTGAATGCCAGTCTTGTGCAAGAGCAGTGCATACTCTTAACCACCGAGCCATCCCTCCAGCCCCTTGTCCTTCTTTGAAATGTTCAATCTTCACAGCTTTCAGTATGTTGTTTAGAGAGTTATACTATCCAGATTGTAATTTGGGGAAAAGAGGAATGGAAGTAAACAATGTGTCAGCTTTTCAATGACAAAAAGACACTTAAAAAAAAAAGATACTGGGCTGGAGAAAGGGCTCAGTGGTTAAGAGCATTCGCTGATCTTGAAGAAGACCCAGGTTTGAATCCCAGGACCCACATGGTGGCTAACAACCATCCATAACTCCAGTTCCAGGGGATCCAGAGCCCTCTCTGCCCTCTGTGGACATTGCATGACATGGGTGCACTTACATACACACAGACAATACACACATACACATAAAAATAAAATCATAATAAATAAAATATTTAAAAAATATGTTCCAGATGGAGAAGCATGCCTGCTTTCCAGGGGCATCATTGCTGCTTTGGACTGTTTATGACTAACATTAGAAACTGTGGACCTGTCATTGAATGACTACAGCTCTTTATATTTTAGAAACTGTGGACCTGTTGTTGAATGACAACTGCTCTTTATATATTAGAAACTGTGGACCTGTCATTGAATGACAATAGCTCTTTATATTTTAGAAACTGTCGACCTGTCCTTGAATGACTACAGCTCATTATATTTTAGAAACTGTGGACCTGTTGTTGAATGACAACTGCTCTTTATATATTAGAAACTGTGGACCTGTTATTGAATGACAATAGCTCTTTATATTTTAGAAACTGTCGACCTGTCCTTGAATGACAACAGCTCTTTATATTTTAGAAACTGTCGGGCTGGAGAGATAGCCTAGCGGTTAAGAGCACCGACGCTCTTGCAGAGGACCCGGGTTCGATCCCCAGCACCCACATGGCGGCTAAGAACCATCTGTAACTCCAATTCCAGGAGAACTCCAGTTCCAGGGGAATCTGAGACCCTCTTCTGACCTCCGCGGCATTGCACGACACGGGTGCACAGACCTGCATGCAAACAATACATTCATACACA